>CAAKHC010015417.1:0-27633 GCA_901007825.1 Macroramphosus scolopax
TGAACATGGATGATGGAGGTGGGTGGTGTACTGTATACATGAACATGTATGATGGAGGTGGGTGGTGTACTGTATGCATGAACATGGATGATGGAGGTGGGTGGTGTACTGTATGCATGAACATGGATGATGGAGGTGGGTGGTGTACTGTATGCATGAACATGTATGATGGATGTGAAAAAAAAGAAAAAAGTGTATATAAATCTAAGTGCAATAATTTATCTGACAGGTGTAAATATAAGTGCAAATAAGTGTGCAGTGTTTTGCTTTTTTATCCTTTTTTTACATTTATATTTCTTATTTAAACGAAAATGCCGTTTGGAGAAAAGATGCAACGAAATTTCGTTCATATGTGCACTGTGTGTATGATGTGAATGACAATAAAGTTTTTGAAACTGAAACTCTCTGTTTCAGTTGCCTCTGAAATGTAGTGGAGTAGAAGTAAAAGTATTGAAAATTGGAAATACTTAAGTAAAGTAAAAATATGTCAAATGTTCTGACCTACAAGCAGCTTGACTGACAAGTGAAATAACATTAAGTCTTGAATAAAGACATTGGTTTAAGAAAGCAGCTGTCTGTACTACTGTCATTGTGACTGTACCATTGCATAATCATATAGGTGCAAAATCTTTGCCGCACAGAAAAGGCCTGTTTTCATTCCAGTAAAAAAAATATCGTATCGGTTATCGGTGATTGCCCCCTCTCTAAAATCGGATATCGTTATCGGTCACAAAAATTCCTATCGGTCGGACACTAATGAAAACCCTTTGTGATAAATGCTAATATGTAACCATAAGCTGCTCTCAGGATCCAAAGAAGTGACATCAAACCTAATGTGATGATGAATCTGCTTCTATAAAACTCTGCTGCTGCTGTTAACAGATTGTTTTGGCAGCTCATACGTTAGTGATATATCATAACGTACCATCAGGGAAGGAGAAAGGCTCATATTTCACTTCTTTCACTGTGCCGGGTTTCTTCACCACCTATTTAAGAACAAAAAGAGGGATATTAGATGATACACAATTATATCCAATGAACAAAATTAGATCTTTTCCTAAAAGGTATGCATGAAAAGATGTTTGGACCGTGTTGATCTGCGTTACCTTCTGCTGTTGTTTCTCAAGCTTCTTGTCCTCAATCTCCTTAAACTTTGATCTGGCAGGCAACATTTTGTCCTGCAGCTCTGCAGTGCACAGCTCATAGACGTCCAGCATGAGCGGGAACTTGACATCCTTTGATATAGACAATGTGGTTTCAGACTCGGCATTAACTGACAGTGTACTCAAATCTATCACGGTGGCTCGAAACAAACCTTAAGGACTTTTGCGTTGACAGACTCTTTCTCCTTGTAGAAAAAACGGACCATTTGAACAGTCATGTAGGCAGGCAGACGGCTGAGCTTTGACTGGTAGGAAGCAAAGGAGAAGAAATGAAAGAAATGTGTGGAGGGTGAAAAAATCTGTTAAGGTTTATTTATCTATTTGACCTCAACTATACAATTTCTGTCAGGTCTCTGATTGAAAGTACAAGGATAGAAAAACTTACAGATTTTATATAGAGGGCATTTCTTTCCAAGGATGTGGACATTTTTGTTATTTCCTCCTGCAGTCTCTGTAGAGAGAAAACATGCGTTACTAAGGAGACACGTGTTCTCTGTCTAGACCTGAACAACAGGTATAGTTATAATTATCAGAGGTACCGGCTTCCTATGGAGTCTTATACATACCAGTCTTAGTCCTGTTGCAAGGTATTTGACTTCTTGGTTGATGAAGCAACTGAGCTGGAGCTGGCTTTCTTTGCCCTTGATTGGCTCCTCTTCCTCAGACTCTGAGCATTTCATACTTTACAGAAGAGGAGTTAAGGAAAATCCTTGTAGCCTGATGCCACACGGCAGATTCTTACCTAAATTATTACAATCAGACTGTTCTGAACCACAAAGCAGGAAAGAGCAAGATGAAATCCAAAAAAAGCAGTAAGGATACGTAGTTTCAAATTCTACCCCAAAATATTGTTCGATGAAATTCTTCTTTGAAGAGGCGGAGGCGGCTCCGCTCTCAGTGTCGGTCTAAACATCCAAACAAAAGAAGAAGAAAGGGAGCATAATATTAGTCCTCAACGTATCAGTAAAGCAGTCATCCTTTCATTACAAAAACAGCACATGATTAAAGACAAACATGGTAGTCTACCTCCATGGGAGTCTCTGGCTCTAGTGTCTCCAACTTCTGCTGAAGAACTCTCATCATCTGCAGCCAGCATTCATTTGCATCCTGAGAGAGACAAGACATTAGGCACAAACAATGTCAAGAAGAGAGATCATGAGTTGGTCTTTCATAGTTAAATCTGTAACAGTGACGACGAGAGAAGAACATCTCACCTGCTGGAGGTACTGTCCCTGATCTCCTTTCTCAGCGAACTGTGGAAAAGCCATGTGAAGGAACTGCAGCAAAATGATGGGTGGGAGGCTGGAGGATGTCTTGTCCATGGTCTCGTATAAATCACGAAGGGCTGAAGATGCAAGGATAAATGCACATCAGCGTTTCAATTTCATTTTGTCACTTTCCAAAATGTTAATTCACCATGCTTCACACCTGCTGTGATGTACTGTGAAGGTGCGTTCGCCCCTGAAGATCGCAGAGCACCTGAATACCTAAAGAGGGAGACAGATCATTTCAACTGAATAAAAAATACAACACAGAGAGTAAATGCTTAACATTATTAACGGTCACAAAATGTGCATAATAGTACACTTGTAATGTACATGCTGAAACCCAGTTGTAGCAGGAAAACACACCTTCTGAGGGCAGTTTTGAGCTCAGGCACAGAGCGCAGACACTGCACTGTGGCATTCATGTAACAGGTGTTGCCCAAGTTTGTCAGCCCACAAGGCAGCTCCATCTGGAAATTACAAGAGTTGGATAATTCCACAGCATGTAACAAGGTCCAATGCAAGTCTAAGAGCTCTCTCATAACTATAAGTGCACCAAGAAGCTGAACTCCGAACACGGGGATGTACTGTGTATTGTAGCTTACACTGCTTTGCAACCAGTCTCTTGAGAAAATGTGGCCACATCAATATGAGAAGTGATAATCACCATATTTGTTTTAGACGAACTGAAAATGTCTGAAAATGGATTACTCACCGCTGAGGCCAGCTGCTCTTCAGTCATGTCTTCTACAAACATGGGCCTGACAGCAGGCTCCTCAGGCAGAGCCTCCGCTGAGCCCATCATCAGGAGAGTCATTCCCTTCGGCAATTAGAAACAAAGATATTCACTAATGCAGTTGACACAACATTTGGTTGAATAACTCTTTCTACGCTGATTAAAGTAATAATTTCTTATGTATCATAAATACTCACATTTTTCAGTTTAATGTTCCCCCAGTCATCATCCTAGAATAGAGAACAGACATCATCAGCTTCTCTTTATTGTTTTCAAAGTCCATGAAATGACCGAAGTAGCCAGTTTCTCATGTCTCTCAATATGTTCCAACTCTGCTATTTGTGCCAACTCAAAGTTTATAACGGTCCAAATATTATGTTTCAGTTAAGTGAGAAAATGTTGATCTGTAAACATTTGGTAGTGAATGGTGTGTTGGCATGAGGATGCCAGAATTTCAGAATAAACAAAAGTGCTTACATCCTACCACAGTGTGTTTTTAACAATCTTTTGCCAAACACTGGCGGTCTATGCCACTGAGGAATAAGCAGTTTTTTTTTAAATATATTTATTTTGATGATAAACCCATGAGACAATAGCTACTTGCCAGACGTATCATCTAATTAAAGCCTTCATGCAATGAATGCTCTTGTCCACTTGTTTGTGTGATTACCTTCAGGGTGCCTCCCTTCACCATGACTTTCTGTCTGTCTGGCTGGACCCCAGTCAGGGCAAAGAGCTGAGCCTTGAAAACCATGGGTGGCTCCTCCGTGTTCAGCTCTACATCATCAAACTTCTCCTTGCCCCATTTAACACTTACTAAAAGAAGAACACAGGTTCATGTGTTAGCCTCCCGGGGCGAGTGTTGGGAAACACCATAACATTGACAGACTGCTGCCATGTATGACACAGCAAAATAGTTGGCCTCGGTTACTGCTCCATGGAATCAAGTGAACAGACCACCGAGCTAAACCAGCGTAACAAATTGAAATATTCAGTGGTTTGGCTGTCAGTTTTAACCGACTGAAAGACGATTTTGTCTTATTTCCAAACCAAATAACATCACTGTCATAACAAAAATATCATATTAATGTTCTACAGACATTCTTGATCCATAAAAACTGATACTGTTGGAAAGAAAAATCAGGGAACGGTAACGTTACAATCATGATTTGGCTAGCTTTGTTAGCATCACTATCCGCACTATTTGGGGAGTGCTTCAGTACGTTCAATACGTATTTAACTGTTATTTAGACATGTAATTAGTCCAAACAGATACGAATATAACTTAAGCGGATGTGTTGGTTTGACAAAAACAGCTATAAAATTAGTTGAACCACATTTACTGTTCCCCTAACTTAACTAGCTGCGTTAGCATTAGCTGTTTTCTACTTTGTCAGATGACAGTTAGCGTTAAACAATGTTAGCCGCATTGACCAAAACACTAACATCCTGTGAGCAACATTAAAACGGTAGTTTTAGTGTAACAGCTTCACATGTCGTTTCGTCCCTATGTGTTTTGTTTTCTTCATTAATCAACCAGTGGCCTAACAAAACTGAAAGGCTGCCTACTACCATGAGCAAGCTAACTGCACATTACGCTAATGCTAACACAGCTAACATGCTAAATGTAATTTACATTACTGCGCTAAAACACGTGTAAGGTGTCGTGTTGTTTATTTTCTCTTATAATGGCAATACATGAGCTGTATACGAATGAAACCATACCTGTAAACACCGGCATATTTGGCAACCTTGTATATCCTCAACTCTTGTATTTGTCCTGTTTTCAGTCCACCGGGGCGCGAATGAGTTGGCTAGTTCTCCGTCTGAACTTCATTCAAACAGAATGACGCTGCAACAACATGCTGGGAACTTATCGATGCTCTCCGACATCTGCTAGCAATCCTGAGTCATCTAGACCAGACACAGCGTGACTATCTTAGATAATTTGAACACACATTTATTCCAATATTTGTGAGTGTACTCCAAGTAGGTAAAAACTTGCAATTCATCCGAGCAATTTTATTCCAATTTAATTCCTGTCTTGATCTTGATCTAACTTAGCTCTCTTCCCCTTTTAAAAAAACAACAACAGCAAATGCTACTTTTTATTGTTAAAGTCTGGCTGAGGAAGACTGATGCACACTTAGTTCACAATTGTTGCCAAAATGTACTATGGTGAGTGGATTTGGACAAAAGCTGCTGCTAAATTTCAAATGTAAATGAAACTGGAAAACATCCTTATTGCAGGTTGACTTAATATTCAGATTCAACATTTAGAAAGAAGTCACATGTATGCACATACGGGTTAGAATGAAGGTATTGAAGCCAGATTTTGACACAGGGCCAATTTTCAGATTAGAAACTAAAACAGAACCCTCGTTCGGGCCCTCATACAGTTGAAATTGTGCTCCACAGCTGCACATTTAGCACTTCACACAAAGAAATTGGCACACAGTAAGTCTGGTGCTTTCCAGGCCTCCAACCAGGCTTAGCCCAGTTGTTAGACCAGACTTTCATATGCACCCATGTTTATTCTTATTTCCAACAAGTATGAAATTACGAAATTATGAAAAAACCATGATGATATTTGTAGGCAAAACTGACTATAATATGAATGATAAAGATATGTTTATTGACATATCCATCAGTGCGGACTCCAATGCAATTAACCATGCAAATTATCCAAGACCAGAGTAAATCATAGTTCCAGTGCTTTTTTTTTAACTGAACAAAAAAAAGTTACAAATAAAAAGATTGCGGAGGTATTCCATAATCCTTGTCTCTCATTATATACACGGCATGGGGGTTTGCATTAGTGGGACATCACCATGTTATTGAAACATTGTAACTGCTAACAGAGACAATCATTGACACAGGTAGGCTTGCTTTCGGTACACCATCCCAAAATTTGTCATACGATATGAGCTGAGGTCGGGGACTTTACTTATACATGCTAACTCTATTGCAATGTGTCCATAAAGAGGTAATCTAATATATATATTTTATATTCCCAAACCAGAGAAAGTTTTCGATAAAACCACAAATGTGTGGCAATTTTTTTTTTCTAAAAATAAATGATGGAAGAGTTATGATTTGTCTTGTTTTGGAGGAAAAAATAACAACAGATATGGCAGTAAAATCAATATCCAAACGTTAAGGCACTAGGTGGGCCAAATGCTACACCTGTTTAGTCTACTACAAATAATTTACAATTCAAACAGTGCAGTTTTACATTTGTTAACTTAATGTTTTTCCTTTTGAACCATTTATCTATGAATCAATGTAAGGCAATACATTACAAAAAAATAAACAATACAGGCAAAAAAAATATTACAGACAATGTACCAAATAAACAAAAAAAGGTAATTAAGTTTTAGCACTCCTATATGCCATTACAATGGAAGCTTCCTTATGGCTTGGAGCAATAAAAATAATTATAATAAAAATAATGCATAGATTTAAATGATGATCTTGCATGCTCCTCACTCAATATTCAAAACATCTAATACTCATGTCCCAATACTCTGTTCCAAACCTGATAAGTGACTTGCAGAGTAAGAAGAATAAAAGGCAAAAAAGGCCAGAAAAATTAGATGAAGGCATCAGTCATTTTTTGTTAGCAGAAAACAGAAGTATGTTTACATTTAACATGAGGATCTGTCAGGCGGGGAAAGAAATTACAAAACAGATATTCATTTTCCACCCCTGAGATACAATCACTCACTGCAGATCTGCAATCCCTGTATGACAGTACCTTAAACTGAACACATACTTGCAGAAGTCCCAGCAAACCCCCTTTTTACAGTCCAATGTCCACTACAGCTGTTCTAATATGACACAGTAACTGTCTCCATCACTCGAGTCCCTTCATCGCTTTACTGTCCATATTTAGGTTTCAAGACGAGTGTGCCATCTTCTGGTAGAAATGGAGAGCTGCATGTCTATGTAGATGGATGATGGTTTTATCCCTTGGATGTCAAAAGTCGGAGCAGGGGGATACCAGGCCTCTTAATGTCCATGATGCCTTGTGTCTGATATGTGTTGCTGGTAATCTTACTGATATTTTTTTTTAAACAGAATTTTCTATGAAATGAAAGTTTCTCCATGTCTGAGGTTGAGGAAGGAGGGGGAATGAAAGAGTCCAGAGAAAAATCCAATGGTTCAGATGGTTAGCTGAAAGAAAGAACAGAGACAGGTGTCCAGTAAAAGAGGGAAGATATCTTTACACCGGTTAGTAACCCATTCTAAGTCAACATACAACAGACACGCTGGTTTACAGACAACAACACCGTTAACACCTTTGCATCTTATTTGACAAGGTGATATAAAATTGTTAATGTGGTCCAAGTTTTAAGCAGGGTTGTATAGGGAGTCCGTACGTTAGTTACTGAACCCAACAACACATTAGTGCCTATTAGGAAGATAAGAATCCCGCGTGTCAACTGGAGAAGAGCCCAAGAGTCAACCAACCAACCAACCAACCACCAAGTGTCTCGTGTTAGAAACACCCAGTTAATAAATAGACAAGCTTTAAGCTGTGGACAAAGTCTAAAAAAAACATCAAAACACTTTCTGGAGAGTCTCGTGTCAACAAGTGCTGGATGTTGTGTCTGCTGCTTGGAGGCTGGACTGCGCTCTGCTACAACACAGGAGACAAACAGCAGGTCATGTGACTGACTTGACCACATCTCAGTCCACCACAGGGGATGGAATAAGACTTCTGACAACAGCACAGGCTCATTTACTCCCTATAACATCATCTACACTGTATTTCATGTAGTTACGTCTATTTGGACGTTATAGTGTTGTGAAACAACAGAAAGAAAACACGTGAAAACAACTCAAAGGACCAAATTGTCAAGTTACCTCAGTTTCCCTGTATTGCTTTTAGGATTCTTGCGGAAGGACTGATTGGGTCCAGAGCGAGTGGACATGGAACGAGGAGAGGCTCTCGAAAATGTGGATGGTGGGGTCTTAGGAATCTTCTTTCCAAGATGGCCGATCCATTTCTTCTGCTCATCTTGGGTCAGGGCCAGCAGGAGCATGTCCCGGGCAGAGGTCACATCGTAGTTTACTGTGAATGTCCAGAACCAAGAAATTCAGTTTCAATTCAGCTCTACTTAACAACAGCAGACGCACTCACAGACTCTTTCAGTTGTGATGATCACTGTCAAATCCAAATTACTTTAATCTGATAAAAGTTTGTTTTACTCTTGATTTCATAGTTTCCTCCACAAAAACAGCCACATTGCAGAATGTTTCGCCACTCACTTCCTTCGATAAAAATAACTATTTTAAGGCTTGCCAAGGACAGGACTGGTATGAAACTACCTTTGCAAGGAGCAATAACATCCTCCTTTTTGTCGTAATGGTCCCTGTGGCACTTGACGTGGCAGCGGCGACACTCCAGGGCCGGCGGCGGCTTGAAGACGTGCCACAGAGGCTTGGCGCAGGCCTCACAGTTGGTAGGGAAGTGATATAGCGTGGGGATGAACTCGTGGCCTTTGTGTGGGTGACAGTTGGTCCTGTCACCCTGAGGGACCGTCTCCATGTCAGCCTCTTTCCTGCACTCTCCCTCGTTGGCATACAGAATCTGAAAAGACAACAGAGCGAGGTTGTTTCAGAAAATCTGGATTAGGCCGAGAAAAAAATAACAAAGCTGACATTTTCACGTCAGGAACGCTGAATACAAATATGACAAGAGAGAGAAAACTCCAGGGCAGGAAGGAGCCTCCTACCTGGAATATCCTTGGAATCTCTTCAGTTTCAGCTCGGTACACGTCTCCTTGTGTGACTGGTCTCACGTGAAACAGCTTGCTGCAAAATGAGCAATAACACATCAGTAACCCCGTCAGCACTACTATACACAACATACGTACATTAAGAATACGAATAGCACAAGAATACTTACTCGATATCTAGTACCATTGAAGGGTTGGACTGTTCCTTATCCTGCTCATCATTGTAGAACAGAATCTTCTTACTGCTCACCACCACATACTGCAAATATTTAAAAAGAAAGAAAGGAAGACCCCCTCAAGGCTCTGGCTGCACGTGTCATGGTCTCATAACTAAACCCAACAGATGAAAACAGACAAAATACCTGCTTCTTCCATCCGTATCTCTTGATATTAGCACGGTTAGGAATGGACAGCCAACCCTCCAGTCTGGATTCTGTGAAGCAACCCAGATGTTAAACATTACACACCTACTTTACACAGCCATAATGTGGATTACAGGCATGGTTGAAAAGGGCCATGCAGTGGCTAAATCTGAACTCAACTGGGGGGGAGAAAAAAGGCAAGTGGCGAAGGTCAGAACTGTTTCAAACTACCAAGTGAACCCCCTGCCAGCTTCAATTTAACTGCCCCGGAGTAGGTGACAAGAGATGAGTTTACACATCCCGTACTTGTTCTTCACATTCATGCCCATGCAGGAGGATATTAGACACACTAAGTCCATATTCCAGCATGTTAAAACAGCATGTGGGATTTTGATGGTTCTTATTTCATCATTAAGCCTTAAGATCCACAATAATAGGTTTGTGGTTAGTGTATGATTTCTGTCAATTAGCAGGATCACTCCTCACTCCTTTCATAGAAACAAAGCTGTGCAGTCGGCTACATACAGAATTGAGTGTTGAAATTATATTTCCAGTGCATGCGGTTGAAACAACACAAGCTAGAGGGGAACTAAGAGGTTTGTCTACGAAGTATGACATTGTGAGGGGGGGGGGGTCTTCCATGTCCATTCGAGCACTACTTCTGTTTGAACATGCCAACGAAATAAAGTAACAGTGTCAAGTGTTTGAAACACACAGTGCAAGGAACCAAAACAGCCTTTTCAGTTTTGAGACGGCACATTTTCAAAAGGTGCTGAGAGCGATTGAAAACCTCACGCAGGGTGCCGTCTGCTATTATCAGAACCTTTGATCTGTCGGTTACTTAACTGTCGACCTTCTGACATCGTCATTTAGCATCCCATTTATTTTAGTCTACACATTTGGTTGGTCAGATTGTTGACAGATGACTTTGCTCCCCACTCTATCGGGCGTCTGTCATAAGTGTTGAATCCCCCCAAACTGAGCCGGCTCTCTTCACCTCCGGCAAAAGAATACCAAACAAAGTCAAGGGGCAAAAAGACAAACACACAACAGCTGCAGCACAGCACAGGCCAGGCCAGGCAAACGGGTCGTGTCCACTCACGTTACTCACAGAGGGAAAGGAATAGAGGGAACAAAGATAAGACGAGCAAGGAGAACCGACTAGATATGAGGGAAATAAAGAGAGAACGATTTAACTACAGACACCTCTTGTAAACAGACCTAGGAAAAGTCAGAATTGTGTTAGATCTTAGTATGGCAGTCAGTTGCAGTTTAATACCCATTACAACATGTTCAGCTCTTCAGCATTTCATATTTAAAGGATGTTTTCTTTTGAATGCTGACAAGATGAAAAAGGGAGATTGTGTTTTGGAGAGTTACATTCTGCATCCATGGCAAGACACCTGAAATGATTTTATTATTTTGTAACAGCAGCATCCTGTGAGCCCCAGCTGTGACCCTACCTGCGATGTTGCTGTCCGTCTCATCTGTCTGCAAGCTGGTGATACTCGAGTTATCCATGCGCAGGTCATTCAGCTTCTCTCGAAGTTGCTCTATGTCACTCTCCTTACTGTCCAGCTGCATCTGCAGCTCGTTGCGGTACGTACACTCCTCTGCCAGTTGCTGTCAGGGGGAAAGCCAAATATCAGGGGTTAAGAACACGGACCGCTCTGGACTGTAATGGGATCTAGTATGCCGAGAGGTTAACTCACCGCTTGCATCTCGCTCAACTCCTTCTGATACTTAATGGCCATGTGGTTAAACTTTTCCTTCTCCTGGTTGAGCTCCAGCTGCAGCTTGCGGTTCTCCTTCTCTTTCTTCCGCAGGTCGGCCGTGCTACCCTTCTTCTTCTGGTCCAGCTTCATGTCCTTTCGGTTCATGATCTCTGCCAGCTTGTTCACCGCCTGACAGATTGAGGTCAGTGGGAAAGTATCAGCCGCCGTTCTACACTTGCATTTCCAGTGTTAAGAATCGAATATAGAAGATGAATCCATACCTGAGTTTTCAGCGTGCGCTCTGTGTTGAGAACCTTCTCGTAGTTGGCCTTGATTGAGCTTGCAATCTCTTCCTTCTGAGCTACATACTCTGAAAGAGAAAATAAGCTTTGTTTGTACAGAAAACCAAATTATAGATGGATATAAGACATAAAGGTAATCAAAAAGGAAAAGTACCTTCCTCCTGAGTTAGAAGCTTCTCATTCAACTCAGACTTCTCTTTGCTGAGGTTCTCCACATCTTTGGTGAGAGTTTTATTGGATTCCTCCAGCTGCAGAGAAATTGAATTAGCAATCACCTTTGTGCTTAAAGTTTCTGAATGTAAAAAGAAAAACTTGTGCTGCAGATACATTGTAGGTTTGCTCACCCGTGCAATAGTCGCCTCCTTTTCCCCAACGTCCTGCTTATGTCGAGTTGCGGACTTCTTGTTTTCTTGGCTGAGCTCGAAGTACTGCTCCTCCTGAAGTGCTCGGGCCAGCTGCTCTGACTCGGCCTTTGTCACCGTCAGATCCAGCTGAGCAGACAGGGACTCCCTTTGCACAGGACAGAACAAATGTCACAGGTCAGTATTTAAAAACCCCGACATATCTCTCGCAGCTAAATGTAGATGTAATGCAAACACTCGCTGTTCTTCTACATGCATGAAAAAATATTTGCTCTTTTACCTTTCATTGCACAAATCCTGCACCTTCTTGTGAGCCTCCTGCAACTGCCGGTTCCTTTCCTCAATTTCCTCTTTCAGCTCTTTGACCTGAGTTTTATAAAGCGTCTGGAGGAGGAGATACGAGACAGTTTAGCCGGTGGCTTCCAGAGAACCAGGAGAGATATGAGAGAAGGGAGACGTGGACTTACTGAAAAATACTGTTCAGCCTCCAGCTGGTCCTGAAGTTCCCTCATCTGTCCCTCGTTGCCTCGGTATTGTCTGACAACACATCAACCAAGTGCATTAGGTATGTCGTAATCATTAAATCCATGTGGGATCCAATTTTGTATATTGTGTGTACATTTCAGCAGGACAAAAGTACACCCCTTGTTGTCAAGCTCCTGTAGTAAAATATACCTAACTGCACAAACAGTAGCGCTGGCTGCCGGGCTAGCCAAGGGATTAACCCCGGAGTAACCGGAGCTGGACTCAGACTAAACCCTAATCCTGTGGAGTGAACACTGTTGCAGATCAGCTTTGGCATAGTCACACTATAAGCTGGAATAATAGCCCTAATTTGAAAATAGCAAGCAATTGTAGGGCAATTGACTCCGTAACTTCCAAAGAGCCTTACAACTGGAGCAGCGGAGACACTGCAAACTGGTTTCAAGGTCTAATGACTTTGGCACAGTTAGAAAAGAACCATCTTAAACTTAATAGTATAATTTATCCTCGTTTGTATTCAGTTGATGTTATTGACATGGAGCACATGGGAATTAAAACATTATGTAATTGTAATGGATTGTAACATTCTAGTGTAGAAAAGCACTCACTTGGTCAGCTGTGCCAGCTGGAACTCCAGCGAGCGTTTACTCTCTAGCGCCGTGTTGATCTCCTGTTTGAGCTGCTTCTCCGAACACCTAAGGCGGTCAACGTCTTGCATGCGACTCTTCAGATCATTCTGTGCCAGCACGCGCTTGCTCGACTCCTGCTCTACCTGTATCCACAGATTCTTCACCTGGAGCGGAGCGGCGCAGACGTTTTTTTAGCATTTAAAGTGAGCGAGACAAGAACATCAAATATCGCGTGTTTGGGTGTAGCTCTACTTACATCATCCTCCAGACGTTCCTTTTGCTTCATCAACTGCTCCATCTTCTGCACAGACTGCTTGAGGTCAAACTCTAACATTGAGCACTGCTTCTCCACCTCCACCACCCGACTCTCTGCTCGCATCCTCGCTCCGTTCTCCTCTGAGATCTTCAGTGTAACAGCTGAGGAATGACAAAAGACGGATACTTTACTCTACTAAGGAAAACGAAGACCTAAAATTAGAGCAAGGATAACAGACCCCAGGCCATTTGGAGATTAAAGTGAGAAGGACAGGTTCGGAGTGGGCTCCGTCACGACATTCTCAGGCTTCAGATATTGCATGCATTGTTTAATCAGTCGGTTCAGTAGTTAGTATGAGGTGAAATCTTATCTAAACTTTATTACTGATAACTTGTTATGTAAACGCATAAATATTGAAAATGCATACAGATCTGATAACAAATCAGTAATCTCCACACATGAGTGCTGGAGTCTATTGCAGTATTCGCTGGGTGTGAGGCAAGAATTACAGACAGATTCTCATTTGGCGGCAGACAGTTTTTCAGTCCACCTTTAATATGTAATGAGACGGTGTCCTAACATGCATACTCTAACGATCTTCACACCCAAACAGCTACTGGAGGTAAGTGTGCTTAGAACATATATATAAAAAAAAAGATGACGCAGGATTAGTGTGATGGGCTGGAGGAAGACAAACACTGAAAATCAAAGAGAAAGAAGGTGTAGTACATGCGGACGGGGGCATGTTCTGACACAGGACTGGCATACCATTCATGGCTGCCGATTTGGCTTCTTCAATAGACTCGTATTTGTCAGTGAGCTGTGCCCGCGTCACCCTGTGCTCAGTCTGTTCCTGCTCCAGACGCTGCTGCAGGGTCTTCAGTTTGTAGTTCAGGTCGATCTCCAGGTTATTCTTTTCCTGCAGAGGAGGAGTTATAATCAGGGAACTTAATGAAGACAACTGAACGATGGGTTTAGCCTAGCTTAGCGTAAATAATGGAACGACTTCCGCATGCACTCATACTCTGCAAATAATTACGACAACTGGAACTGATTGTATACCTTCTCCAGGTTATTGCTCCTCTCCTGGGCCTGTTTGCGTTCCGCCTCCACTTTCGAGACACCAAGCTTCAAGTTTTTGTTGTCCTCTTGCAGCCCTGCCATCCTCGCTGTAAATGGAAGGTAGAAACAAAAGGTCAAGATAAAGATATGAAGCTGGTATTTTAACTGAAAACACATTCTGTTACAGCTCTTCTGATATTTCATAGTTTGCAATAACTATACTTCCACCACTGAAATGATGAATAACCTCTTTCATCAGTGTTCTATCCACCCATGTGCAGCTACATAAGGATTTTTTTTCTCTGTCATGAATCTAACTTTGCATTTCCAAGTATAATCTGTAGGTCACCTTGCAGCTCCCTGAACTCCTCAGAGTCCTGGCTGTAGTTCCTCCTCTCCGAGTCCAGCGTGCTCTGCAGAAGCAGGAGCTCCTTCTCCAGCTGGGCTTTCTCTCCGTCGGCTGCCCGGCTCCTCTCCTGCAGCTCACGGTTTAAACCCTCCAACTGGCTCATCGACTTGGCCACCTCCGTGTGGCTCTTCCTCAGCCTCGCCGCCGTGTCCGACTCCGCTCTCAGGAGGTCATTGGCCTCTTCCATCTGTCAATCAAAACAGACGAACGGAGGAGAAAATAAAATGTAAGGCACTTTCCTCCAGGGCTGCATCCTCAGTGAAAAGTATGAACAGGGAAGCAGTCGCACGTTTTGTATAACTTTCTAATTTAACGTATATCAGGTTTTTAATGAGATTCACTGAATCAAGAGACGCAAATGTACAGTTGAAACAGAGATTACTATCATGATCAATGCGTTAACGTTTCAACTGTGTACCTGATTCTGCAGCTGGACAATCTTGTCGTTTGAGGCCTGAGAGTTCTGGCTGATCTTCCTCATGTCTTCGAGCTGCTCCTTTAAAGTTGACACTACAAAGAATCAGAAAGGAAATGGATTACGCTCATGTAAAGGTCTCGTCTCAGACACACACAGATAACACCCAATCTCATACTTAAGCACTGCATATGTACGCCTTGCATGCAAGAGTTTGGGCTCACAGTATGAAGTTTTGCTATTCTAACAGCTTAGAACTTCTAACTCCACTAAGTCTTTGCAGGTCAATGGCAAATTCAGATGGACGTGTGATTGGTGTAACACTAATGATAACAGGTAAAAAGGTCCATCATACAGTAGGTCTTGGCCAGCTTGGATGATAATGAGAGGATGGGAGCTTTACTTTGTTCAAACTGTGACTCATACGTTAGCAGCACCTCATTATCTTTACCTTCATTCTCCAAATTGCGTCTCTTCTCTGCCTCCTGCTCTGCTTTTCTTTGGTACTCAGCGAATCTGTGCTGCAGCATGATCTTGTCCTTCTCCAGCAGAGACATGCTGGCTTCCGCACTTTTCCTGGAGTTTGCCTGCGGCAACAAAAGAGCAGCGATGATGTGGCAGGAACGAACCAAGCCTTCACGTGTCCGATTACAATCAAGGCGGCAGATCTTGTGATTTCATAATTTGGTGACGGAAAGAATGTGCAGAGAGAAACAAAAAAGTAGCAACATTTCACCTCCTCATCCAGTTCCTTCATGATCTTCTCAATCTTGGTGTTCGAGGTCCTGCGGAGGAGAGAATTTGAGAAGCACTTAGATTTTTGGGAAGATTTCTAGCTGTAGCATGTTAAATAATAGAGAATGTTATGTATGCTACTGTGTACAAACGTCAGATTCCTGTTGACAAGCAGTCAGATACTTGTGCAACCCGAGGCGGGCGAGGGCACATTGATGCTACGAGGTCATGACAGTTCATCTACAGTGTTGTTAAGTAACTAACTAAACCACAGGAAAGACAGCATTGCAGTTGTTGCTTTGATGAGAATGGGACAGTGACTTGAGCACAGTGACTTGACACTGAGCACCAAAATGGAATCATCTTTGAGTCCAAGTGGACATTTGCATCACATTTCAAGAACTTCCTGAAGTCGTTCCCGATAGGCCAGAAGACACAGCTGAAGAGATGTATCAAGAAAATTAGTTTATCAGCAGTAATAGTTTGTCATCATTTAAATGACCTACAAGAGTCATCAGGAGAAAGGAGATTGAACTGAACCAGGTGACCTGACCTGTCTCGTCCTGTTTTATCAACAATTTCCTCACCGTCTGCACTGGATTTCTCACCCCATCCTGTTTCTGGTTGTTATGTCGCTGAGTCACCCACCGAGGCGCGTCAGGCATGTGCAAGCATAAACGGCAACTTGATTTGAACCCGAAAACATTTTTCAACTGCGGTTGTCGGTTATCGTTTTGGGAGTCACTGTGCAATCTCTCTGATGATGCAAATGAACAACACACCTGTTAAGATGCTCCAATATCACAGGATTTAAAAGGGAAGCATTTGTTCCTATTATATAATCGTATTTAGGTGCATTTGTTATGTCTTTTCATGGTGGTTTGCATTGAATTCTTTAAATGAAACGAGTAAACATTCCCTTAAACTATTTGTATTTATGAGGTGTCCATTGCTGGTACAAGTTGTTCTCTCCCTCAGGGTGAGTTCATGAGACATCGCGTTCACATGAATGGGACAAACAACATAAAACACAACGCCTCCAGCCATGGCTGCCGCTGGCTCAGAGGCATGACAAAGTCGATTTCAATAGGTGCTCCCATTTCCACAACATACCATGCTAATACTTCTGTGTCTAATATGACAAGTGGAATTTGAAATATGAATCGAGCGTCATAAATCTATTCCAGGTGACGTCAATAAACTGGTTCCCTCCAGTGGTGAGCAGAAATGTGCCCCCCCCTTCAATATATCAAACCACAAAAAAATGTTTATTAAGGATGAATGCCTTGTTGCATACCTGCATTTCTGCTCCAATTCATCCTTCACCTGCATCTCACTGTGGAGCTGCTCCTCCAGCTGGTAGATTCTTTTCTGCAGGTTCTCCAGCTAAACAGAAACATTTGACAAAAATGAGAAGTCATGAGGGTCATGTCTTCTCTCCTTCTACAAGACATTCTTCTTGTCTACTCACAAGACTCTTGTCTTCCTTCGTGGAGCTGCTACGTTTGTCACTTGTCTTTGTGGCACTGGAGCTGCGTAAAAGGCTGGAGACAGATCACATTTTATTATAGTTAGTTAGTAGGCAACCTCTTCCAGAATAAAACCTATGGAAGTCCTGAGTCAGAGAACATCTGCTATCATGTGGCAATATTGTGTTATATGGAACAAAGCGGACACCTCATTACATTACTAATGGACGTAGTATGCAGCATCTGGCTGGCTGACTTACTGCTGATTGCTGTAGTAAGTGAAGCCTACGAAGGGGAGCTGGTTGCCCACAAAGGCCTTTGGTATCGGGAAGGTCTCCTCCTCTCCCCGATCCTCTTCGATGTCATCAAAGTTACTGGTGTCAACGTCACTGCTGAGTTCAGGCACGACCGGGGCAGCCGCTGCACATGACACAAGGCGGTGGAAGATTCATGATGAGATACATAGAATAAGCAAATGCACACATGGCCCCATATATTTAAATTCTAAACACAGGTTGTCACAGTTCTACACTCTGACAATGATTGACAGGGGCTAACACTTCACATTTAATATGAGGTTGTTGATGGTTTGTTTTTCTTAAGCTGACACACAATTTTTTCCTCCAAGGAAAACTTTCATGCATATTTGTTCTCTGAAACATCTGAATAAATGAGAACAGAAATCCCAGTCAACATTTACCGTCATTATATTTAACTAAGATTAACAACAAGCTGTGTGTTCTTTAAAACCCAGATAATTTAACGAAGAGGTATTTTTGAAGAAAATTGAAATGCTTTTCTAAGACTGCTTTAATTTCTTTAACTTCTCGAGCACTGGATATTAACATATAAGAAATCCAGGACTTTCGCATGACTGAATAAACCCTGTCGACTACGTAGGAGTTGCCAGATAAAGGACATAGAAGTAAGTGTCAGAGGTGCAAGGACTTCAGAAGGTTTTCTTTTTTGGATAACAGATCTCTCTTCAAATCCTCTTACAGTGAGGGAAACCAGCCAGCTTGCAGAGGTGATCAGCCATTGGAACGGCAGGGCAGGCCAACACCAGAGTGCTGACTTTAGCAGAGTTGAATATTATATATAAACCCACCAAAGAACTGACTACAGTTACTGGATTTAGCTCTACATTTTCTAATCTCCTCCTCCAGTGTCAACCCCGGGGCATTAACACTTGTGATGGACTGGCACTCATTGTTTGGCCTCAAAAACACTGTGCTGTGAATTATTAGTCGCAGCACGTCAACAACCGGCTGGCCGATGGCAGTGACAGTGTGCAGGTGGTCAATTATAATTATAAATTTATATCGATGACGATGCCTCACTTTCTCTGATGTTCTCCCACGTCCACTGATCATTCTTGAAGAAAGGATGCCTCTTGATTTCGTCGACACCATTCCGGCCGAGGCGAACCTCCCTGCAACGTTCCCAAAGGACATGCTTAGACATTTTCTAAATACCAGCAGTAAGAAGCGGTTATTAAACCTTCACGATGCAGTGGCTGATCCGCTGGCATCTAACCTGTCAGTCAGGAAACCACAGATGAGATTCTTGGCATCATTGGAGATGTCGCTGTCATCGGGGAAAGTCAGGGCATTCTTGTGATTCATAATTTTGCTGTAGGTCCCAACCAGTGAGTCTGCATAGAAAGGCGTGTCGCCTAAGAAAAACAAGAGCCGCAGTTTACTGATCGGTCCACTTGAAGAAAACAACACACATTTAAAAACACAAACACAGCATGAGAACAGGAAGCTTCATATTATTAGGAAGCTTATTGATGGGTAAGATAAAATATTTTCTCAGAAGATAAATATCCATTGCCTGCATGTGCAATCCAGCTAACATACCAACACGCAAACCGAAAGGTAAACATGTCAGAGGTAATCAGCGACTCACCAACTAGCATTTCGTACAGGAACACTCCCACCGACCACCAGTCACACTCTCTGCCGTAATATCCGTCTCCTCCTTGGGATTTCAGTACCTCAGGCGAAATGTAGTCTGGAGTTCCCACTGCTGTGTCGCATCGTACCATACCATCCTACAAAGGGGAGCAACAAGAATTATTCTCTTACAATGTCAACATTGAAGTGGTTTGATGTTTCTCATGCCATCTACTTGAATTGTCTGCTGGTATATACAGTATGTGGCGTTTAAAGTTATTTTTAGGGGATCTGATACCTTGTTCATTTTCATGCAGGTCCCGAAGTCTGCCAGTTTTAAGTGGCCTGCTTTGTCTAGCAACATGTTATCAGGCTTCACGTCCCTGAAAAGGCGGAAATTAGGTCATACAATATACATCTACGCAACAAAAATAGAATAGATTACAATCAAAAACTGGGTTTGGGTTTGGCGCCGATACCTGTGAATGAACCCCATGGCGTGGATCCCATCTAGAGCCAACACCACTTCAGCCGTGTAAAAGCGAGCCCACTTCTCTGGGACGTCATAGTTGCTCATCAAGTTAACCAAGTCGCCACCAGGCATGTATTCCATCACCATGTAGAGGTAGCGGTCATCCTGGAATGCGTAAAAGAGCTGTGGAGGGAAACAGAGGAAGAAAGTGTTCGTTTCAAACTATGAACAAAGAGGAGACAACTCCATAACGCAGGAACAGATGTATATAGAACAGATGTTGACGTTTTTTTTTTCCTGTCCCATCATACCTGCACCACCCAGGAGCTGTTGGCGAAAGCCATGATGTCTCTCTCCTCCCAGAAGAAAGCAGAGTCCGACCTTTTGATCATCTCAAACTTGCTCAGCAGCTTCATGGCATATACCTTACATGTGGCTTTGTGTCTAACCTGGAATAGATGGAACAGGTGGCAATCAAATCAGGTCCATTAGAGTCCTTTGCACAAAGCTTAAGAATTACATCATTACATGCTGTATTAAAGAGAATAATTATTATATTGAACAAACAAACTTACCAATTGCACCTCTCCAAATGCACCCCTGCCAATGACCTTAACCACCTCATAGTCCACCGCTTTCATACGCAGGTCACGGATTTTACTAATGGTTTCCTTATCTGCAGAAAATCAAGCAAAGATTGACATGAATAAAGATAAAATTGATGCAGTCAAATATTGCATTGAAAAGTCTTTTCATAAGTCTGCACGGAGCTGCGACAACAGAAGATACACGGGACATAATGAGTGATTTCAATTAGATACATTGCAAGGTGACTGGGGATGCACTACTGCTCTTACAGATAGAGCCTATCATATGGCTGTTATCTCTATGTCAAGGCTCTGCCTGACATCCAACAGTTACACTGCCCCTGTTTCCGCTGGGTGATTTTAAGGACTGGAGAATGCAGCAGCACGCTCCTAACACACAAGAACTGCTGTCGGGAACGAGGTGAGAGTTCAGCGACAAATTCCCCAGGTAGCACTGGCCCCATGTGAACACAATCTAACGAATGTGCACAATTCCAGAAGCTGATTATTGTCTCCAGAAAAAAACAACAACACACAACCAGGAATGCACAGCGGCTATATGGTCAGCTCCTCTTGCCCTCAAAAATATCAGATTAGTCCTGGTACTGGTGTTGACAGGAAGCTCTTTTCTTCTTATGAGAGTAACAGAGAGGAACAGAGAGGAACTATGAGCTAGGCTGTTTTATATTGTCTGTGTCCATCTGTCTTTACAGTTTGTGCAAACACACATTTTTAGCATTGACTCTAGTGAACTGGACCTTTGAGGGTTTAATTCTCCCCACCATTGATAAGCCCAGGGTCCTTCTCTCTCTCTCTCTCTGTTTGTGTGAGAGAGAGGGATTGAGGGATAGAGAGAGAGATGGCCCAAGCCCCTCGCACATATGTCAGACTCAGAGAGAGAGAGAGGGGATCACTCATATGGATTGGGAACAACAAAAAACAGGTTTTTCTATAGTCTATCAAGACCTTCCATGTACGTGTTCCAAATTATAATATTTATGATTAAAATACGTTAACATGGTTGCATTTTTAACTCAAATCACTCCACCACTACCCTGCTATCGTAATCTTATCACATTTAGGCGTCATGTAATTTAATATACGGCAGAGATTATTCAGCTTTAAACAGACTAGAAAAGGCAAACAGATGCCATTTAGGGAAAAGTTTGTGGCTTCCTGAGAGCTGGACTCTGCCTGATCTAACAATGCTAGATGCTAGCTCCCCTTGGGGAGGGAATGTGTACAGTCCAGCCGTTTAAAGAAAGGCCTGAGCTATTAGAATTAGAACATTTAAGAGTGAGTCATTTCCACTGTGAAATCCCAGTGGGTGAAAAAAAACAACATATGAACCCTATCAGGATGTTCCTGTTAAAGAGAATATACAATGTGTGTGTGTGTGTGTGGGCTTGAAGTAAAGTTATTTCCAGCCGACTCACACACACGCATGGAATAGAGCAATCAGCTAATATGATCGGGGTGCAAAGCACAATGCACGGGGGGGAAGAAAAGAAGCCTTCAGGCGTCGCATGCCATTGAGGACCAGTGGCTCACAAGACAGTCCATTAGTCCATATCCATCAATGCAGTTCCAACACTTCTGCTGCTGTACACAAATGTGCTGTACCAAGAGTAATTGAGGAGATGACTAATGGCAGTTTTGGCCCAAGGGGTTAAAGAAGCTTGGGTTGATATTAAAACCTGAAACATTTTCCTTTTACTGATAAAATGCTTTAAATCCCACCTAAGGCTACAAGAAAAGCCGTCACATGGACAAAACATGAAACCTGCAACTCGTAATCATGGAGCCAAGAGTTTGAGACGATACTTCCTCCCAGCCATGGTGATTTAACGGCCTCTTCAGTTACAGCAGAGCCAAATTAGTACACTTCGTCTATGATTATTGACAAATCACTGTGGACACAGTGACAGAGGTGAACATGCAACAATCTGGGGAGTGCCAACAGTTACCCAGTTCAATCCAAACCCAAACACAACACGAACAATTGGAAATCTAAACATTTAGCAAAGGAAAAAAAATCGAAATAATGAAGTGTGGAAGGAGGCTGCAATAGATGCAAAGTGAGAAGTTGAGTTATGATAAAGGTGAAGAAGACGGAGGCAGGTCAAGTCAGGATATGTTTGCTTATACTGTTGGTGTTTTGTTAAATTATATGTTTGTGTATATGTAATGCAGGAAATGAAAGACATCCCATAGATGCAACATTGATGCCCTTCCCCCCCACCCTCGTCATTCCTGCGCAACAACAACATGTACATGTTTTTATAGCACAATAGATGCCGTTTCCAAGAAATGCCAACAGGCAGAGATAAGTCTTGTTTAGGCGAAATACATTTACAATAGATTTGTTTTCTCAGGTTTGTGTACATACGGGGGTTCCACAGTGCGATGCCACTGCAAAAAAAAAAACAGAAACCATCCCGATAGACTTCATGTGGGTCACCAGCCATTTATGAAAGCCCCTTTGTTGGGGACACTCAGCAGCAGACACCTATTGTGTCCAAGCCGGCATAGAGGCGGTGACCCCAAAGCAGCCTTCCTTTCTGAGCCTAGGCTACACTCATATGTAGCCAGGGTTTACAAAACGCTAGTGGTTCAAGTGAAAGGCATGCAGGGTTCAACTTTAATGGACGACACAAGGGGAAAGGCATGATGAGGAGTACTTACATCTATTCAAGAAGTTGTCAATGCTCTTGTTTTTCCTCAGGGCAGGGAAGTCAAGGTCGTACACGAGTGCATCCAATCCATCCTGAGGGGAGAGGAGAAGGGTTAACAAGACGGCAAACTAGCTACACAGTCCATACGGCCACAACATCGCATGAACACATGTAGAATGCAAAAGCGGTATCAGGAAATGCTGGTTGTCCCTGTGGGGAAGAGCAGAGATTTCTGCACAAGGCTGCCAATGGGTTACAAGCCTGGATTACATTAGCAATGTCAAGGTGCTTTTAAGCTTATTACCAGATTTCATTGCTACTGTAAACATTCACAGTTTGTTTACATGATTACTAACAGATCTGACGAAGGATCTCTGAGACAATTTGTTTTTTAAATGAACCCGCAAAAAATGTACTGCACGTAGGCCTATTCGTACTTGCTGAATTATTGTTGACGTCTGTGTTTTAATGCTGGAAAATCTGGGACCTTGAAATGTTTAGATTTGACAACAATCTGAACAATCGATTGGATGCAGTTAATACTTTAGAAGGACAGTTTCTGAACAATCTGTCCAAGATGTTGTCAAATTTGAATAATGTATAATCATGCAGTTTTATAAGTCTGCCCATCTGACCATAAGTGCACGAAACTAGTGGAAACAAATTGGTTTCATAAGCTATACTGCTGGAAAAAACATTGAAGCCAATATGCAAACACGGATAATCCGAAAAGGAAAGTCTGATAGTTTTGCAGTTCTGCAGCACTTGTGTTTTTACAACAAAAAAAAAGTCCGGTGGAGTTCAGACACCCAACAGTCACCAAGGCTGGATGACGAACGGCTTAATTTCCCACCCTGGTCCCAACGTTTACAATTAAAGCAACTTAAGAAACTAAGTACCTTTTGATGACTGAGGCAGCAGGGTGGGGCCTCACAATACCCATACAGTGAGGTCAACTGTGTGACTTTACAATACACCCACTGAATCTATAGAAGCTGTTCCCATCCCTCCATTTTTTTTTCACCATCTTAGGGACTCCCTTTATAGAATCATTTCCCTATTTGCTGAAAAAAAGCTGAGGGTGTTCAAATAAAACCCCCTCAACTCTGTAAACATACAGGGCTGGATATCTTGTCTCAGGCTAGGCATGAACATAAGTGCCACTGGCGGGATTTAATCTAATCTTGCATAATCCAGAATGGCTGAAACAAGACAGGCACACAAACACTTGAACACTACATACTGGGCACATTCCCTCTTGCAAGTGTGAGCCAGATGTTGAGACCGGGTTTCATCTGCCACTTTGTTGCAGGTAAACAAGCATATATTTTCTTTCTTAACAAAAGGTCACATGAATACTGCCACTGATGTTATATATCATAATTTAATTTCGCTTGTGGACATAATTTATATCATATCTTGACTCACTATCAGAGTAAGCACTGCGTCATTCATGCACTGAATCATCTGCTAAACACAGACATTTCTTTTTGCATCTCTGAGTAAACCAACAATGACAAATGGTGAATCAGCAGCTCAGACAAGGCGAGAAATCCTCTTAAGTATCACTGCTGCTTCTACTCATCAGTGGAGGTCAGGGCCATATCGCCCTCTATGAGACATAAAATGAGCAAAAGCCCTCCAGGATGGGTTGATGCAGAGAAACAAGGCAGGTGGGCGGAAAACCGTGAGAAATGTGAGGTGAATGTGGGGAGGACAAGACATAAACAGGGACAGTCTGGGAAATTAATGAGGGAAATTTTACAATCAACAAAGTTGCTCAACTTATAAAAGGCTCATATAAAAAAGGGGAATGTATACAACACGAAGCATTTAGGGGGTCTTTGCTGGCCACACAGCATCCTGCCAGCCTGCACTGGGGACAGAAGCACTGGAGAACCAAGTCCTATAGGACCCTAATCACAAGGCTCTGCCCTCAGCACAGAACGTTTGCATAACTTCCTGCCGCAGAGAACTCTGGACAGCCACAGTAACATTCCTTAACAGGACTGTACACGTCAGAGAGCTATTTTAGGTATGTGGCCAAACAAGTTCTCAACAAAAAGTGAAGGAAGGGAGGGAAAAAAAAAGCCATCCCAAGTACAGAGTCACATAGTGAGACTTATTTTCACTCACAGTACTAGAGCTTAACACTATGACAGAAAGGAGGAGGGAGAGGAGGGCCGTGCATGTGGGGCTTTGCTGGTCAAACGGGAGAACAAATGAAGGAAAAAACAAAGCAGCATTAGATGACAGGCAAGACGAAGAATCCTCTATTAAAATGCCAAAGGAGACAAAAGAACCAGGTGCAGCGAGTAGAACACCCCGAATAAAAACAAGACTTTAATTGCTGAACATACATGAATCAGAGCAATTGAAGCAGTAAATGTGAGTAGCACCGTCTGTGTGAGACGAAACTGATCCATGTACGGGGTATTGTGTCTACTGCTTATCGCAGTGGAAGGACGGTCCGTGTCAAGGCATCAGGGGGCGCTGAATTCAACGATAAACGACTAAAATTGGTCTGTCTTGGTTATCCATCATATATTTAATGAGTGAGTGAGACTCAGACACTGAATGTTTCCATAAGTAGTCCTGCTAGTTATTTCTAAGACTACTGGATACAATGGAATCACAGAGACCAGCCATGAGGGGATAGTTGCTTCATTATTGTGTGTGTGTGTGTGTGTTATAAAACTCTGAGGAGGGAAGGTCATGAGGTGCAGCATATAAATATGAAATATAGAGTAGGTTACATCTGATGGCTAATTTTATCAAGGGTGAGGGTCAGTGACCAAGCATGTCAGGCTCTTCCTATAAAGACCACTTTGCCCATGGGCCAGATAAGAGTTGCCAGGAAACATCACCGCTCTGTCTTTGCTTACAAATATAAGGATGATGGACAGTGCTGACCCAATTGTACTTTCATCATCATCTCAATGTCAATTTCCGTGATAAACATATTTCAAAAACACGCGTCATGCATTCACGCTCAGTAAAACATTTGACCAATCAGATGAAGCCATGGGCTGCGCATTCACACCATTTGGCCAATCAGATGAAGCCAGCTGCCCTCAGCTAAATTGTTGCAATTAAGAAGCACAATGGCTGAAGAAGAAGAGTGGAGTACAATGTGGTGATGAAAAAGTAGGAGCACTTCTGCTGTGGGGTTCAGGCCAGGTGACTGTTATACACAGGTGACGTGTAAAACGGTCTCAGACCCGGTCCTGGTGGAGACCCACTACCATGCATGTTTTACATGCCTCCCTCCTAATTAACACCCGATTCAAATAAATGGGTCGCCATCACGCTCCGCAGAAGCTTGATAACGGACCATTCATTGCAATGTGGGTGATGTATGCAATTAAGCAATGTTTAACTTGCCTCCATCTTGCCTGCAGCCAGAGCTCCTCACTCGTCTGCTGGGAAAAGTCTGCCCAGCTGTTGTTCAAGCTACCCATTGAAAACTTATTTACATCAAACTTCTGCAAGTTCAACTTGGCGAGGCATGTGCCACGGAAGGATTAATTTAACGTCGGGGCAGATCTGTTTGACACAGTGAAGAATATTTTTTTCACACTGGATTTGACAGAGATGTGTAATCTCCTGGTGCCTGTCAGCAGGATTACGCAAACCCTGGCCGCTCCCTACGGAGTCATTGAAAAAGCTGTCTTGGCACCTCCATTTGTTTAAAAACACCATTGCCAAATTGATCAACCCTGTAGATAAACCCTAGCCCTCTTTCCAAAGCGACTGGCCTGTAGCCTACTGCCCCATAGGCGAGAGGCACATCTCTACGACTTCTGATGCAGAGTAGAACATTCAGCCCGCATGGCAGCTGACCATAGAAACACATTCTGTTGCTTTCTCTCTGACTGATCATTTTACATGTGAATGTAGCTGAAATCACACAACAGCTGCTGTGTGTGTGTGTGGTGTTTGATGATGTTGTGATGTTCACAAAATCTGAAATGTAGCTGCGCAGAGCATAATCAGGGAAGTAATGAACATGTAGTGCTAATGGGTTTCAGTGACTCTTAGGAAACATCACATGGACCGAAATGAAGAAAGAAATCTGCATATCTACTTTTTACTTTTCCAAATGTATCCAGACATGTGTGATGATTTCTGTTCAGGTGCATCTAATACAACAGTGGTCTATCTGCCTTTGGAGAGGTCTTCACTTTCCAGTGCTATTCCAGTTAATTCTAATATCATAATCCAAATCATATCCATAATACTAAATACTGAAGTGTAGAGAAGTTTTGGTGAGCAGGCACATGAAGGCCGGAGATGTGGGGTGTCAAATCCGTGAAAAAGAGAAGGCAAACCGATTTGTAGATTAGAATTTAGCTGCTCTGACTAACGGCTCAGCGTTCAGACGTACCGCAGCACCAGAAACATCTCTACATGCAAAGAAGAACACAGATTAGAGATAACCTTTCTACTTTCTCAGTTCTGATATTAAGTGGAAAAAATAAATCGCCTTGTACGTCGGTATCAGATGCCGAGGGCGAAAGGATTTCCTCCAGCTGATGAACAGCAGATATTTTTTTTGGCGGAGGTGTTAGCGAGCAGCACTTCTACACATATCTGATGAGCACCTTTATTGTTATATGTCGGTGTTATCGATAACACAGCGGTTGCCACGTGTGTATTTAGTGTGTGGGAAAATTGCCTCAGTGACATCCTGAGTGGCTTGGTTTCATCATGTGGCAGTTTTTGGAAAAAAAAATCACTGGGGAAACAAACCAGCTCTCGCAGGATTCCGTGTGCCATTTGATTCTGTCTGACTACACCGCTCTTGGGTTACTGGCTAATGTGAAAAAAACATCTCATCACACTATTAATGGAATGTGGTAATAATGCAAGTTTTAAAAATGTGTATAGCAAT
>CAAKHC010015417.1:28545-39430 GCA_901007825.1 Macroramphosus scolopax
GCTCGGAAGGAAGAAGATGACAAAAGTGGGACACTGTAAAGTTCACTGGGTAAATCAAAAGGCATAAGTTGTCCATTATTGAAAAACTGGATCTTTTAGTACACATTCCTGTACATAATCAGTCAGTGGAGGGAGTGCAGGGCTACAAATAGCTCAGGCAATTGTTTTTCCCACAACTGAATAGCTGAGGAGAGCAGCTCACAAGTGAGAGCACTAAATATATTTGACAATACAATGGATCAAATGCTGACAATAACAATTACTAAAAATACTTGTTTTTCAACTTGAGGAAATGCAACTCATCATTTAAAAAAGGACCTGACGTTAGTTATCCATCCTTTAGCCATTTACCAGCTATGGTTGAAGCAGTACACTGGTTTCACAGTAAACCAGGGTGTGAAATTGACAGTTATCAGATTGTGAACACTTGCTTATCTATAGTATTGAAATCTTCCATATTTGTTCTATTAAAAAAGAATTTCAAATCAAATTTCACATCTGTCCAGATATAATATTTTGTGAAATTATAATAAAGTGCTTGATCGACCCAAAGAGAACCCTTTCTGATTTCAATAACTTACTGTCATTGGAACTGCTAACAGAAGTTGTGTAATACTGTGTACTTATATTATAGAACGTTATGTTATAGAACCAAGGACATCTCAAACTGTTGCAACTATATGACCAGCAAATAACAGCGTTTATATACCTTCAGTCCAGATTCCAAAGCACAGCAAACTTGAGGTTTATTTTGTTGCTTCCAGGCAGCAAACTACAGAAATTAACCTGCAGAGACTTGAAGAGATCAACTAGAGACTTTTTTCGTAAGGTTGTTTAAGCCTTGCTGGATATAATGAAGCTGTGAGCAGGCACCATTAGCAAATAGCGTAGGGGGGCTTTCAAGGATGCTCTGACATCCAAGATGCCAGTAGTCTCTCCTGGTAGCTGCACTACCATATGGTAAAAGGAAGGCACAATAATACATATTTGACCCAATTATTATAAGCTGGTCTTCATACAAATGCTATAGATGATAAACCTGTTCATAGACAAAAGATCATCATGCTGCACCGTCTGCATTAATACATAATTCAATGACAGAACACAGCAGAAGCAGGTGACAGGACGGAAATCTAGGAAACGTTTGTTAAATAGTAATATTGCTAAGAAAACTGAAAGCAGCTTAATAGGCTTAACCAGAGAAAACCACCAGTGATGTGGTTTTTTTGGACGGATGACGTAGTACTTTGCTCTAAATGAATAAGTCTCAGAATCACAATCGTAGCCACGATCTGTGTTCTATGACACATAGAACCACATGCTAAATGAGAAGGCGGACAACCCTCTTCCTCTGTCAAAACTAGCTCTTGAACTAATACAGACTATAGCTGCATTATCAGTAGAGACAACACCTTGCAGGAAGGATTTGGCCATTAAAGGCAAAGGTCGCTAAAACAAGGAAAGGCTCTCTAAACAGGCAAGGCAAGAGTTGATTGTAGTTCGCTGTCACTTAAACTTGCCCTTAGATTAACTGTGCAAGGCAACTAAAGGCACATCAGTAAAATGGTTGATGAAACTATTCAGAGAGACAGTTTTAGAGCAGTTAAGACTGTCCTTTTGCCTGCACAGTAATTCTTCGTGGCTATTAACTGTATATCTATTTGTATTACATATGTTTCCTTAGAATGCCAAAGCTCATTTGTTGGCATCATTGTACCGAACCATCTTTGTAGGTGTTAGAAATGTTCACACAGGGTATTCATCCTTTGTCACATAGCATTATCAATTAGTAACAAGGGCATAAACATCCCCTTTAATTAGTCAACAATGATATTGAGCAGAGGCGAATTATTCGCAGGTATTAACCTGGATAAAAATGTTAGAATGCTAATTATCTTAGACATTTAATAAAGTGGGCATTTCCTCATTTATAAGGAGTACACATTGTACCACTACATTCATAAATCATAACTGAGCAAGTACATATGTTATTAAAAAAAAAATGCATTCTACATCCCTCCAATACTTTTTTTTTTTAATAATCAGCCAGCTTACAGGCAGAAAAACAAAATAAACCTAACCTCACATGAAGTACCGCATTTACAGCGTTTAATATACAGAAATTCAAATTGAATCAACTTCAAAATAACCGCATCCAGCCGAACCTACCTAGGTGCATGTAGCGTTCACACGGTTAATCACCGTCTACAAATCTGGTTTAATACTAGCCTTGCTGTTTCCTGTAATTACCCTTATTACAGATTAAGAGTGCAAATAACAGATGAAAATTTGAGTCCAAATAACAGATGAAAGAAGGATCAAAAGAGAGCTGATGCACTCCAAGTGTAATAGTAAGAGAAAAGACTGCCAGGAAGCCTTTATATAGCTCTCAAAGATACGTCTTAACCCATGCCTGTCGCTGTTTTGTGACCCTCTTGTATTTACAGTGTTTCTGTAGGTCCTGTATGTTCTACAACTGTATATAACTGAATTATATAGCCGTGAAATTCTGTCTTACTTGTTTGTGTTATGTAGCCACCAGCTGTGGAATCAGATCAGCGATTCTAATTTGCAAATGATAAACATACTTTAACCACATGCAAATAAACTACTGCTTCAATTGTGTCATACATTTAATAACAACCTGTTTTCGGTATGCAAATCTTTCAGAGATGTTGCTGTGATCATGCATAATCCTGATTTATCCTTTGAAGGATTTGACACAAGCTAGCAGTTGCTGCTAAAAGAAATATATATTGACAATTATTAGACCATTAACGTCAGTGAACCTTCACATCACAATGTCTGGAATTCTGTCTATTCAGATTGGCTTTAAGAAGCCTGCCTAGAGCGTGATTGAGGAGGGGGCAGACCATCCAGATAAGATACTCTCTTCTCTCGAAGCTGAATATATTTAGGGGGTGAAGATAAGGGCGACAAGGTTAGAATACAGCGATAGTGACATGCGAGCCCAGAGCTGAGTGGGAAGGTGCAGGACAAATGTCATTATCGCACAACACAGGCCAGGCTTCTGTGGGAAGAAAGCCTAATATGCATTCAGACAGAGCAGGGCTCAGGTACAGAAACATGGCCAGTAAAAGGCCTGCATTGAGCATTCTGATGGAACCTATTACTCATAGCCAAGCGAGTTGCCTGCTTTATGAGTTAATGTCCTGTTTCACTGCCTTCAGAAACATGAGTCTTCAGTCCACATAATTTTGGTTTATGGGTAGAGAGCGGAGCCCACACCCTGCTACCTCAGAGCAGCCTGCCTTGTCTCAACTCTCTCCAGACGTGCAGAGTGGCTTTGGGACACACAGGGAACTCTAGGCCAGTCAAAGACAAGAGGTTATTTGATTAAGATGGAATTTTATTAAACTGTGGGTGGGGTTGTATGGTGGCAGAGAGAGCCTCAGCAAAAGGCCTCCATTCATTGATCAAGGGAGATTGCGGGGAGGGTGAAAAAGAGGAACAACACCCTTGTGTGTGCTGGTGCCAGCAGGAACAGTCCTCACAGCTTTTTGCCATTAAACATGCAGAGTGTGTGCACTTTTAGGTGAGTTTAATTGGCTCTTTCTGCAAAAGGATGGGATGTCACAGAGAATAAGCAAGTTCTTTTCAAAAGAGAGCTATCTACAGTAGGCTACACACAAATAATCCAAAAAGGGTTTGTGAATGGGGTTTGAGACAAGGCCCCTTCACCAAAATAGACTCCCCGATTTTTATTTGCAAGGGTAGACAGCCTATCGGCTAATATCGGCCAATATCATATGATCATGACACAGAGGTCAATAATTAAAGAGTATGGCTAATAAGCACAACATCTTAAAACGTTACAATGAAATGATTGTACACAGAATGATAACTACCAGTCACCACATGCAAGTTCAAGCAGTGAACCCAAAATGTAAACTCAGTCATACCCTCAAACATACAAAATATGTGCCATGGTCAGTCTCTAGGTATGTAGGCCAGAATTTTCCATCCAATTAACCAAATGTATTTGGGCCTGTGCACGCTATACATCTGAGTGCAACAGCTCTCATGAGTCGCCAAAGGCTGAATCCCTTGGAAAACATTCTGTGCAAATGACACCTAAGTAGAAACGCTCCTGATATCAACAAACACTTGGCATCCACTTAGTCAGTTCCTGGGATAGTCACATGCAGTAAAAAACCTACAAAGGTGTTTCTTTAGGGTTTAGCGTGTGGCAGTGGACGGCTTCTTTCCTTTAAACTGTAGAGTCACTATACGAGTTGTAGCCCCTGACAGGAAGCAGTGAGGGCAAACTCCAGCTAACAGGTGGTCTGATGCAGCAGGGGGTCAACAGGCTTGCAACCACCCTATCAATTCAAATGAAGCTAAGATGCATTCTGACAGAGCAGCAACCAAACCACAAACTACCTATTATTCTGAAAGGCAAGTTAGTGTAATCACATAATATCAGACTGTAGAAGGCAGCAAGGAAAAAATCCAATTATTCAGATTTCATAACATGAATTTCAACTGACCTAAACCAAAAATAATCAGTAGTGTGTATGTGGGGAGACACACAGTTCCAATCTCTCCAGACTAGTTAGTTAATACTGCTTTTTAAATACCTCTAGTGAATGAACTTATCAAGTACATACAGTGGAAATGAAACATAAATCTAAACATGTGTTTGTTTTTGGCTGCTATTTCACATGAAATTGGACAACAGGATCTTCAAACGGATTGTTTTCTCTTAAATCCTGAAGGCATACATGTTCACAGACGTTTGAATTTAGCAAAGAATAATGGGCCAAACTGGCTACTCAACATCATTATCGACATTTCTTCTGTGACAACCGAGACGACTTGTTGGTCTCGTAAAGAATTTCTTCTCCAAGGAGTAGACTGACCCCGAATGGCTGACTTGCTAGCGACCTAGCCAGCTAATAAGCTACAAACTTACCAGAAGACAGTCCGTATTTATTTCCGACTTTGGGTCCTTCAACATGGCATCGATTTTTTCAAATCGAGCCCCCATATTGTCCCCAGCAGACATCGTCGCTGTTATACTCAGTCCCGATGTTGGGTTATGAACAAAAACAGCTCACTGGCGAGGCAGAAGGCTGGCTAGCTAGCCTTAGCAGCCAGCGGTAGCTAGCTAGCCAAATGTTCTTTCTTCGTGATAACTTTACGCCGCACTTTAGAGAAGATGCATCGTTCTCCTGGAGCTCTCACAGACGATGAAACGTTTGAGGTTGCGTTGAATATACAAAAGCCACATGTTTGAATCGAAATGTGTTTTTCCAGTATGAGTGGCAAACAACTTCAGAGGCAGAAGATAAATGCGCCGACAGATTAGTCAGTCTCCGCAGGATGCCACAGAGGATAAGGGCTTAAAATGTTGGTGCATCCAAACAAAAGGCAATTAAAACTTATATGCAATGTCTATTTGATAAGCACAGTTTGTGGCAGAGTCAGTCCAGGCCCGTTCCCATATCTGTGCCAGACCCTTGCAGAAAGCGACAAACGATTCTGACAGCTCAAAAGAAGAAGTGGTGGGAAAAAAACTTCTGCTTCTTCCAAATTTCGATAAGTTTAAGCACGGAGTCGTTACAAGGTTCCACGGCAGTCCTCCCGCTGCGGTCCGTACAATGTCACTGACTGTCGACTGTCCCTCGTCCAATCCTCCTTATCTCTCACATCGAAGTCATACGAATTGGATTTTGATGTATTTCAGTTATCGGGGGGAAAAAACAGCAGACGGTGCCCGATTTTCTCCCACAGCCAGGCCAACATGTCCGCCTTCCTGTTTCAAACACCCCGGAGAAGCAACTTCAAATGTCAAGTACTGCGCATGCCCGAGCGCGTTCAAAGAGTTCCCAGCCTAATGATGGCAACATGTTGCTGATTTCAACTGTTTATATCTCTCTGAAAGCTATCATGAGAAGAAAAATACAAATAAAAGACAAACATGAATTCAGAATTATTCGTCTTGTCATATCCAAAAGTAAAATATTTATTCCATTCAATTATGTCCACCAGTTAGCTCTGATAGTTATTAAACATGCCTCACATCTAGAAATGTACATTGCTCTTACTATATTGTTTGTCTTTAATAGTATCTACCAATTGCTTTCATAACTATTGAATATTGTTTTTATTTTCATCATGTTGTATATATAATAGAAAAAAATAAAACATGTAATATAAATTATGAATGCGTTCATTTATTACGAAACTTTTTCTTTTCTTTTCTTTTCTTTTCTTTTCTTTTCTTTTCTTCCCTTCATTTCCTTACCCAACACCACCAGAGGGCCTCCATCCTGTAGGCCTATTTACAGAAAATTACAATGCAAATGCTCTTAGTCTAGACTAGGGCCGTGACATAATCTATCTGAGGGAAAGTAGAAGACTAATTTACTGTGTATTGATGCAAAAGTTTAATCATATCAGTCACGTTGATCACATGTTAAAATATGATGTCTGATATTTTACAGCAGGCATCCTATCCGGTGAGTTTATTCAGTAGCCTATGTTGGCCAACAGAGGGCGAGGTCCTACAATTTATTTCTAAAAGTCACTTGCAGTTTCCGCAATCAGCACAACCTGTTGCAGTTCAACAATTATGTATTCATGCCAACAGAGGGAGACATTTAACCTGAAATGTAAAGATAGGAAATTTGATTAGCTGCAAACAAGAACTTGAATCAGACATTGGCCTGTGTGTAGTGATCAGAAGTAATAATAATAACATCAGACATCTTATTACCTATATACAGTATACATCCATGTGCATCAATGTTTTCTATGTGTGCATGGATGTGGCCATGTAGGTTCTCTATTTATGTATGTAGGCCTATGTTTTTATGAGTATTTATGTATGTAGGCCTATGTCTTTATGTATGAACGTGTATTGGTGTGATTAGGTATATAATTATATGTATGCGTGTGTAAGTGTAAGGTATGTATGTATGAATGTGTGTATGTGTGTATGCATGTATGTATGTAGCCGATGTCTGTATGTGTGTATACAAACGTGGAGAACGTTTGTGCAACTCCACTCCCCTCGTTTGAATTTAATTATAGCACCTATGTGTTTGATGTACTTGCACCGTGATGTATTTGTTTCCTATCTGTCATTGAGGGGTTTCTTTTAGCATCCCGGTCGAGCAACAAGCTGAACTGAACTTTTCTTCCGCTGAACTGAACCGAACCAAAAGGTACGTACGATCGTCTCCTGACGTCACTGGCTGCTCGCGGTCACTGAGCTCGGGCAGATCAGCTGAGCAGAGAGGAGCGACCGGAGCGTGGCTGCAGACAGGGACGCAAACTCACTCACAGACCCGATTCTACATGGACATGACCCTGTACTGCGTTTCCGTGTGAAAGGTAGGAATGCATGACCCTGTGTTTTATTAATCTTCACGTTCACACACCTTATAAATCACGTGCCAAAACGCGATAATGGTCATAAACGGGATTATAGTTGGCTGACGCGCCCCCAGGTCGTTGCAGCCTGGTGTCGATCCGTCAACGAGGCTCTATGCTAAAAGTTAGTTTCATCATGCTGGTATTACGAGAAGAGAGAAGATTGGAATAATACGCGATCTGTGTTTGATGGTCTGTCTCAATACTGTGATATAATGAAGTATCTCTTGGTTTTCAAGCTGATTTTGTGTCGTAATATACTGCATGACTTTTGCACATTAAGCCGAAGCCTTGCTGCTGACGGCCGTGTGCAGCCCTCCCTCATCCAATTCCCCCTTTTCGCCTGTTAATTAACCAGTTTGATTTTGTTACATCTGTATCAAAGTGGACTTTTGCCTTTTTTTTAACCTGAAGCAGAAATTCAGGCCAACATGTCTGTATAAGTATATTTCCCGTTAATAAATGGATCTTACAGGTAAACGTGTGCAGAGCAGAGTGTCCTGCATCAACATGCAGTTTAGTATTACATCGTCCAATATGTCACCTGCCGATTAATCATTGTTAACAAAGTCATGTCAAGTATATCTGGAACTCGACACTTATTTACATGTTTGTCTTTCGAATACTGTTACAGTTGCCTCAGGCTTCGGTGTTGAAACAGGCTTCAGCAGCTTAGATAAAGTCATATCAGATAAGAGCGACCAGGAGATGGTTTGTCATTGTAATTACAGGCAAACCAGTCTGTCTTGACTGCACCTAATCTGCCATTCCTCACGTTTCTTGACCCAAAGATTGCATTCCTTATGCCTCCCCTACCCCGCTTCTGTACTTTAGAGCTAATGACACAAAAAAAAAAAAACAATCCTACAAAATGCTACAGACTGTTAATTTAGATGCAGAGAAGCAACAATACAGGCAACTCTATCTTGTCATGCTGCATCATGATCTGCAACACTGAGCTGTCTCTTTCATCATAGTAGCATTTTAATATGGAGCCTTTTCTCATGCAGGCATCTAGCAGCTTACATAGCCTTAAAAACAATGTACTACAGAATGCATGCAAGATTTGAAAAATTGCCTACAAGCTTGATTCATGTTTGTCTTCTGCATTATGCATTATATAATAAGATGCAGCCCAACACCAAGGCCAATAGCCCACTCGTTTATCATTTGAAAATGCACACCTGAACTCATCATATATATCTGGATATGTTTGGATATGCATATATATTGAATCATCATTATTCCAGGAACACAATTGGGTTTCTAGTCTTATTTGTACAGTGAATTAACTAAGTGTATTTTGTTCAACTGGACCCAAATTTTTTATCAGGATCAGCATTTAATTGTGCACAATTAGATATTATTACTAAATATTTCAGAATCCTTTCAATGGTACTGAAAGTGAAAAAAAAATCTTGGATCAACCCAAAAATTGAAAGGGTTATTCCTTGGTCCATGCTACTCCCCATCATGGTTATACGTACCGTTCCTTTACAGTATCATGTTAGTGCACGCCATGCACCTCCAGTGTGGATTGTGAATATGCTGGGTGGCCTGTCTCACCTAGAGCACGCGCAGCCCTGCAGGAGAGGGCAAGGGCTGGAGGGGTCAGCGGGCCCTGAACGCTGACCATCTGGTCCTTGGGGGGGCTGGTTTCCTCACTGGCTGCCTTTGTTCCCTGCAAACAATTGGACTTAATCTGGGAAGAGATAAGTAAGGTCCCCGTGACAACACTCGCCATGACAGGTTTCTCTCTTTAGCCTTGAAGGAGACATCTCTCTCCCATGTTGTTCAGTAAAGGTCTTTAGTTGGTCAGCGTCGGCTCGTCTTTGTGTGATTGCAGCATCTTTTTGAAGAAAGAAAGAAAGTGACTGTTCCGCTTGGTGTTTGAATGTTGCAATTGAGTTGAAAAGTTAATAATAATAACAATTTTCATTATACCTATGATGGTCTCTTATGTCAAGACTCGATCAGCTTCTGTCCCCCCTTAAGTGCACATTTTGAATCACAGATTAACTCAAATTTGATACTCATTTTTAGCATGATTGCACTGCTGTTTACGCCATAATGGATTTTCTTAATTTTTTTCTCATTCACGGTCGTTTTATTGTGCAGAAGACCTGCTGTGAACCGGAAATATAATATTTTTTTCACATGAAAAGCTCGACCAAGCTGTGGGCCGATGACTATTTCACATCCAATTGTCACCACGGTAACAGATTGACTTATTTTGTCTCATTATTCTCTATCCACCAAATTGAGCACAACAGGAACTCTTGCTGTTTATGCATTGTGCTCGCTCAGTTTGCCACCGGTGTATCTGTGTATCTTGCAGCGGAAAGCACAATATGCATGTTCATTTTAAGCACCCGTTATCGCTTTCTGTTATGACAAACCAGTGTGTGATAGGTCACTGGGGTTTGTATTTGGTGTCATAACAGAATGGCATACAAAGGGATTGATTACCAATCGAGTCAGTAACAAAGAGGTTTCGGTTTCTGCTCCGGCCCCAGCAAACGATAGGAACATATCATTTTGAATATTGATCTGTGAGGCAAAAACACCCGCACAGATCATTTGCATTAGATAGCAAAAACACCACTCGTCAGCCAGGCAGATGCCTCCCTTGATCCTTTCAGAGGTACTTAGCGTTGGTCTTTTCTGACCCCGAGTGCAGATGGTACGAGGGACACAATTCCGACCGGAGGGATCAGCGCTTTTGTTTCACACTTTTTTTTTTTTGACAAAGCTGTGACAGGACGGAGAAAACAGGTGGTCCTCAAAATAATTCATCAAACTGCTGCGTCAGCGGTCAGGGCACTGACGGTTTTTTTCTTGAGCCACATGTTCATGTTTATATTTTTTTGGCTAAATATTTCTTCTGTAGTGCTAAAAACTCAAGTCAATAGAATTAGTGAAACCTTATAATGGCTTTTTGACAGAAATCAAAACAGAATCCCACAGCTGATCTGCAGAGTCAAACGTGTTCTGCAAGGATGCTTGTGAACATTTAACCTGTCCTTTTTACTGGGGGTCAAGAATGCCAGGAACACAGCGTTCCTCACGACTGAGTCTGGCAGAGGAGAGAAATATACTCGCAGTCTATAATGGTGATTTCCTGGTTTCATTATTTCTGTGTGGTTAATTTGGGGGCCTAATAATTACCTCTGGAGGAGGTTCTGTTTTATCTGCTCCTGTCGGTTATTTGTTTGTCTGTCAGCGCAAAAACTACGTGGCAGATTATCTAGGTCCTTTCTATTTTCGGGCAGATCCATTTAGCATATTGAAAAACTGACGCTCGACAAAACTTTGTTCTTTCTGTGTACCCTAGTTACCTTCACCAAGGAGGTTTGTCAGGATCGCACAAAACCTTTGAGGTCAGTTTCATGGAACAGACAACGAAATCTGGAGGCAGATTTGTTTAACATTGTGAAAAACTGCCCTTTTTTTTTTTTTTTTTTTTTTTTTTTTTTTTTATAAA
>CAAKHC010015417.1:42933-62129 GCA_901007825.1 Macroramphosus scolopax
GCAAATATTTATCATGGAAGGTGCTTTATATTTTAAGTCATTAAAGGTGTAGTTTGTAGGTTATCTGAAGAAGCAGGCGCTTTTTATTTTACACTCCAAACCAACAGGGAGCAACACTTCACCAGAAGGTTTGGGGGTCCACGTGTATCGTAAGAAACGAGTGTTATGCTAACTTCCTCAGCAAGCGCTAACCCAGTAAATATACGTCCCAAAACTCATCTATGGCCACAAGTTGTGGGTGAGATCGCTGAAGTTGAATGAATTTCCTCTGTAGGTTGGCTGGTCTTCCTCGCACTACAAGAGAGAGAAGGGGTGAATAAATAGATGAATTTGGACACAGAGGTCATCTTCCTGAGGCAAATCGGTCTCGTAAGTTCTCCGACCAATGAGAGAGCTTCTCTGCTCACGCTGCTGAATGTTGCCGTGTGAACACAAACAGACCCGGGGACAAATGCAACAACTGAAGCATTTTTGAAGCCTCTGAAACAGCACAAGGCAAACAAGCTGGATGTGTTAAAACACCCCGAAGAAGTTGCAGAAGTATGAAACATCCTGCGGTGTTGCGTGTTTTAGCATCGCGGCTGCGAAGGGGCAGGACGCGTGATAACAACAGCTGGAAACACTCCGGCCCGCCGCCAGATCTCCCACATCACCCGGCAGCATCACCGGCCTTCGCCAACATATATTGTCCCCAGATCTCCGTGCCCAAACAAACACACACACAGTCATAGATACACAAACACCGTGCCAAACAGGACATTCGCTTTCTTGCTCTCCCTCCCCCCCCCTCATGTTGAAACACAAGGTCACTGTGTGTTGATGCTGCCAGGGTTTTTGTGGGGGAGAGGGTTGTCTGTAGCGGAGGGCTTTTCCGTAGGCTGTCACAGATTGTCCAAGGCTACGGTGACCAAGACCCAGCCCTCTGCTGCGAGGACTCAACGTTCCTCTGTGGCAGGGGAGGTCATTATCTCTCTCTCTCTCTCTCCATCTCTTTGTGTGAATGTGTGCAATTGCGGTTCAAGCACAACCAGAATAAATTAGACCTCCAGATATTTCACATGACAGTGTGCTGATGAATTGGAAGAAGTCCACATTGATTTTTTTTTTTTTTTTTAAAGTCAATCTGTATATTGACTCGTTTATAAAGATCAATAGCATTAAAGCACACATTGGCGTTTTTCATCAAAGTGATCCATCGTAGCCAAATAAGTTGTGAGATAAGCCGGACGTGTTGTATTTTTAACTCTGGCTGGAGGCCTCGGTCAGAGATCTTTGTAAGAATGTTATTGCCGGGCAGTTTATTTGCTTGCATACTTTTCCTATTAGGGTAAAAAAAAAAAAAGATAGGTGACGTATTGAAGGAAATAAGTGAGCAGATGAGTGCAGAGAGCAGAGAGCTGTGGGGCGGTTGCTATATACAGTAGATGAGGGTAAATATTATGTTACTAGGCAAATTCGGCCCATGTTGAGTATTGTAAGACAATGCTGTAATAGGATGATTAACGTCCTCCACGACCAGAAAGTGACCCCCACTAGATCTCCTTTTTTTCTTCGGTTGCACAGGGTTCAATCTGCATTCATTCCCTGGTTAAATGTCTCTGCAGTCGTATTATTTATCAGGTTACTCCTATCGTCAGTAATGGAAACACGACACCCGAATGGACATACTGTTCTTTTTCGGACACAATGCATGACATCATACATCGCAAACACACCTGCCCGGCTCGGTGCTGTTAAACCAGACACCCTGCAGCAGCCCACAGATCCGTTTCACCGCTCTGCACAGGGGAGAGGAACAAACTCAGTCTTGCTGTTCTGGCATCCGACGTAGACGTCCAGATAGACCTCTAAGAGACTTGGAGGATCCATTTTGATTATTCCTTTTTCTGATGCCTTACAATAATTAACATTATTTTCCAGGCGTAGCGTCTAAGATGCTCGTTTTCGCTCCCTTTGGGCCTGATATGAAGCTACTGTCAGGAATGTGAAATTGGCTGCGCTTGCTTTGATGACTTGGTGTTGGTGAGAGGTTGTTGGAAGAGAAACTGTTTTCTCTGCTGGGGTCACTAGAGGACGATATCACAGCTAGAAGATATCTGCTTTTGTTTTGTCATCAACTCTTCAGAGTTTTGTGCAACAACGATAAGTATGTGTGTGAAATGTATTTTTTCAAACCGCCCTCATTAACTCCGCCATGCAGGCGGCTTTAAATAACTCGGCTGCATTGATAGAAGCTGAAACGTCGGCTCACCAGCCAGCACTTCTGCCTGGTTCACCTCAAACCGTCACATCTGCCAGTTTGGTTGAAACATCCCGTCTCTCAGAGGGATCAGCACAGGATGAAGTGGCACCTGCTCTGAATAGGTTTCCTCTCACTTTTCCCATCAGGAAGGTTTGCGTGTGGGGTCAAGCCCGGGAACAAAAGGAAGCCTCTGCGTCCTTTGTCTCATTAAGACAAAAAGAGTCCTGCTGATGCCGTGTCTCTCGCTCTAGGAAGGAGGACTGATGGGATTTAAGTGTGGGTCCTGTCACCGTGGGCAACCTGGTGCTTATTAATCGGGCTGTTGGGGGTTACTGTACTGTGAGAGATGTGATGAAGTAGTTAAGGGGTTGCGGGGGTGGGCTGCTGCTGATGCAGCGGTGCCGCCTGAGGTCAGGAAGAGGGACATGATGGATACAGCTGATCGCCCCGTAAGGAAGTTTTGAGGGAAGGGGAGGAGGGCCCTTCGTCGGGACATTGAGAGGCCTCTTTGTCGCGGTGTCACTCAAATGGATTCAAGGTGGCCGAGACTTTTTTTTCAGGGAGGAAAAGAAAGGAGAGGTCCTATTGTGAAAGGTGGGTCCCTCTCTGGATGCCTGATAAACACAACAGACTTCTTTCTTCTCCTCTCTCCATGAGTGCTCACCACTCCCGCATGGCTAAATTGAGTTTGAATGTCAGTTCAGGGGACTTTTCAGGGGAAGAAGGGACTTGCCCAACCTTAGTTACAGTGCCTATTATGTACAAATAACCTTTTATTTGCAGAAAGGTTTAAAGTAAGTGGAGATCCACACACAAAAGCAATCAACGTCTTTATCTTTTACGTGCCTGCAACATCTTTAAAGTACATTGATTAAGGAAAACGGTCACGTATTTAAACCTGGAGTTGAATCCGGGGTCAAATTCCTCAATTAAATTAAAATGTTTAATTTTATATAATCTTTAAAAAAAATGTTTACCTTCTTAAAATACGGAGCAGTGCACTTTGACAGTTTGATTAGTTTCAAAACTGTAGAATTTATTTGACTATAGGAAAAGTATTAACTAATAAAGACCAACAGATGTGGTGGAAAGCCTGAAAAAAAACAATAGACAGACAGTTGAGAGTATTTTGTCACTCACACTTTCAGTGTTGGGATTGAAACTAAAGTGTTTTACTGCCAGAGAAATAAAAAAAACAAGACCTTTTGCCGTGTTAGCTGACACAGTGACCGTTTTTGAAAAACTCCCATTAGTATCACTTCCTTTGTGTTATGTGGAGGGAGGGGAGGTTAGCTGCTCCCTCCAGACCCTGGAAACAGAACCTGACCCCACTGCTTGTACTGTCATCTGATAAGAGCCAATGTTTTGATAGTCTTGGCCCTCTCAATGTGATCCATGGCTCTCCTTTTACACCCCATAACAAAAAGGGCTGTCTAAACAACGGTTTATGACCAGGACAAGGCCTGGTCAACCATCATCAAAGATCTGCTCTGGGATGATCCATTGGTTGTGTACCAGATGTTAGAAGAAGCTGTTGCAAGTTTGAAGGAACTAATTAAAAAAAAAGACAACATAGAAGTCAAGTTATTTAATTTGCTTATGTAGGCTTCTTTTTTTTGTTCTAAAGTTCTTTAATTCTCTTGATATTGAGTTTATTGATCAGTTCCAGGATTAGAGGAATAAATGTATAGTTTTATAAATCTGTCCCTCATCATGCCCTTTACCATTGACCGGTGTTTGACCACAGCCACTGACAGGTTTACAGTATGAAATAGAACTCATCGTTGTCTTATTCAATATGGCTTCCCTGAATAAGTCCATAAATGCATTAGGGTCCTGTGTCTCTCTCTGTTGTTCCGACTAAGGTGAACTGGCATTCAACCCGGCAGCGTTGTAAAATGCAGATTGGGTTCACTGGCAGGGCTTCCAGTTTATTGCACAATCATGAACTGCATTGTAAACTGTCACTCGTCCCCGCACTCTCAGTCGCTTGTTCCATCGGTGATAACAGTCGCGGCGGCAGATTTCTCTGCTTGATCGTCGCATTATCAAAGAACTGACGCTTTTTTTTTGCAAACCGTATTGTTTTACTCATCAGATTCTGTAGCATTTGCAAAAAAGTCGGAAATGAGTTTTTGATTCGTGGCAGAGACGTTCCAGAAAAGTAATTTCTAGATCTAATCTAGATTTGGCTTTAACATATGTAGATTATTAGATTACCATATTTAGAATAGTAATAGCTGGGGTAAGTCATTGTACAGTCACGTTGTTTTGGTCAGTCTGCTCAGAAAATGTTGGGAAAGCATGTTTGTTTTTTTTATTGACGTGGTGAATTGAAAGTGTTTTTTTGCCAATTTGTATTGTTTCGTTTTCAACAGTCGAAGACCGTATTGCTTCTGGACATGATTGGATTGACCTACAACGAATCAAAGCAACATAATTTGCAACTTCTTCTTTTAGATGCAATCTACAGTTCGATTTGTTCAGCGCTGCCATCTCGGAGATCGGACATCCGGTTCAACAGATTGAAGAAGGATTGAAAAGGCTACATTTAACAAGGCTTGTTTTGTGTCTTCACAAGCGATCTGTTTAGTAGACCTCTGCTATTAAATGATGCTGGCTTTTGTGTGTGGCCGGGATTTAGTTTAAGGTTAAATGCCTTGCCCTTAAACTCATCCACTGGGCTAGAGTGTGTGGCAAGGTCACCACTCCAATCAACCAGTGTTAACACAAAGGCTGCTTATCCCCTAATGAATTAGCTCTACTTTGCCTCCCTCCAGCCCCTCGCAGGCCTTCCCAGGCCTGCTGCCCTTTCACACGCACCCCCTAACCCTTAATTTTGAAATGAGTTTTATAACTGGACAGTAAACTTCCAGTGGCTTAATGATGATGACTTCTTCATCTGTCCAAATGCTCCTTTTGTCCACCCATCCTCAGGCATCCTAAGACCCTGCCCCCGTTCCTTCTGGTCACACCAGGCCTTAAACCCTGGTTCACCCCACTTTATAGTTCCACAGATAATCCCCTAGAACACACACACACACACACACACACACACACACACACACACACACACACACACACACACACACGCATCACATGGATGCATGCACACACACCCTCGGGCTATTATCTCCACTGAGCCCTGCTCTGTCTCCATCTCTTTCTCTCTGTGTTGCTGTCGACTTCAGCAATGGCATTCAGCTGGAATGTTTGCCTTTGTTTGTGTGGCCCACTGGAAAGACATGAATGACCTTAGCTCATCTGCTATCCTCACTAGCACCGATTTGCACTTCAGGGCCCAGCAGGTAGTGCAGAGGAGCTGGAGGAGGGGGCTTTCGGAGAAGATTGTGGGGCTTTTATAAGGAAATTAGAGCGGTGGGCTGCCACCAGGATAGTAAATAACAGTGTGAGTCCTCACACTCTTGGCGTCAGGTAGCCTATGTGAATTGGGTAAGAAAAAAAAAAGCGAATTCTGTTGCGGGAATTTTCACATGGTTGCTATGTTGTTTTTTTTGTTTTGTTTTTTTGACAGATGAGCTGTAGGATTGTTTTCTGATTGTAAGAGTCAGACGTGCTAGTTAACACCTCGGTCGCTGTACTTCCTCCCCACCTGGTCCTCATCTCTCATCTCTCGGTTGAACCTCATCTGCGGAAGAGCATTTTGTCACAGATTTGCCACATCGTGTAATCACAGCTGTCCCCGTAAGTCATCCTGGTGTGCCAGGTCAGGTTATGGTAGTATATTAGATTAGATCATTAATGTTGGAGCGGAAGCATTAACAAGTTTAGGCAATTGATTACCACTGATCTCCTGCTAAAATGCTCTACACAACAGTGTGTTGGGCAGCTGCTGAGTCAGCTAAAACAAAGCCATGACGCTCCCCTGGGAATCCTAGAGAGGAAGAATCCCTTTCACCCACCCCCTCCTAATTTAAGAACCCATGATCTCCCAGAACCTCTAGCTGGTCACGTGACTCATCTTTCCTCAGGTGGTGGCGGTAGAGATACTTCCCCTTTTGTCAGGGACTTTAGCCGGAGCTCAATGCACTGCTGAAGGATGGGTTTGGGGGCCGGCAAGCATTCAATCCTCACTCTTTTGTTTTTTGCACAGTGTCTTTTGAGGCTAAAGAAAATGCCGGGTTTACTCATTATCTCCATTTCGAATGGGCTATTTAAGACTGGCCATGTCCAAGTCAGAGGCTTGGACATAAATCACAGTGACAGCTCTTTTCCCACAGTTGAACTTGTGGGTGCGCTGGTATCGCTGCAAACGGAGGTTTACTTCTGCTACGCCTGATATCTGCAGTTAGTTTAAGGCTCTGCTCCATGACATTTGCCGTGTGTGGTCCAAAGCCACAATAGGCAGGCTAATTTCACAGTCAAACTCAAGCCCAATGTTTAGACAAATGTGGCTGATTGAAAGAATTGAGTGCGTGAGAGCCCTGCAAAGACTAATGGGGGCCGTGATTGGCTCGCGTCGCCGTTTACAGCTGCCTCTCACGCTGACTTTGCCCTAATATAACCATTGGAGAGGAGGTGAGAAGAACTGCACACAACCAGATTAAAACAACTGCTGATTGTGTCTGTGGTAATGAACTGGAACGTCAAGTCACACGGTTCAGCAAAGCACGAAAACCTGGGGCCAGCAAAGTGAGCTGTTGATATTAAAGCGGATGGATTTATCGATTCGAAATTTAGACCCATGAAGACATTTTCAGCAATTCTATTTTGATCCTTTTGGCTCTCTCATTGTAATTATTTGAATTCCTAATGAATGTAATTAACTTTCTGGGGGTAAATATTTGGTATTAAGTGGCAGCTAGTGAGTGCTTCCCTGTCATCAACTAGATGTGAGTCAGACCTGATATTTACGTGACAAATTCTTGACTTGGCAATAATTAGCTTGCACGGAGAGGCCGTAAAGTACTGTACAGTCGATACGGTGACGTCCGACTGGCTCTGAGAACCTGCAGTCAAAACAATGTCCTGGGAGTTTAGAGTTAGACTTGGCAATCTGACAGCTGATTGCGTTTACTGTGCAGAGGCAGGAGGCCTCTTGCAGGGTTTCAGCCTCAAAAGAGATGTTGATTTAATTTTTGTCGTTGGTTAATGGAAGTTTCCCTTAGATGCTGTTTCCCAAGCAGACACATACCATAACTTCATTTGTGTGATTTATTTCCCTCCAATCTGTGTCCTCTTGACAATATCATGGTATGGTACAGCCCGGTGATCACACAGTTGTACTGACATATACTGCCCAACATCTGCCAGCGCCTGTTGATTTGCGGTGCATTTCCGTTTATTTATTTTGACCAGATGAGTCCCTGGTATTTATAGCGGGAGTAAAAAGCCCATCGTGGGGTCAATCCCGGGCAAGGCTATGAGGCCAAAATGCTCAAGCTTGACCTGGCATTCTTGTTCCCATTTTGCTGGTGACAGACTCGCCTGTCTCTGAATTGGCCCCAATAAAAGTCGGGTGTGGCGATGAGGGATTGAGTTTAGCTTGAGAGAGAAATTTGAATCAAAGATCCCCCCCCTCATGTCTTGAAAATGAAAGTTTACCACAGTGCCCACGGTGGCACGCGCCATGTGTGGCAGGACCCCTGGCAGCGGGGAGATGCGGGCGTTTCCCTTTGTTTCCCCCCCACACAGCTCTGCAGGCCTCCGAGAGCATCTGTCACCGTAGGGGGTCAGCAGGGCCAAGATGAATGAGCCCCCGGTGGATTCCCTCCCTCCTTGGCAAATGGCACAGGACAGAGGAGGGCATAGGAGATAGGGGGAGGGGTCGGTGTGTATGTGTGTGTGTGTTTGTTTGCATGTGAGTGAGCAAGAGAGAGGGAGGATTCCTGCTGTACTGAGAGCAAGAGTAGGATTCCCAGACCTTACTATGGGGTATCACGACAAAGGTGACTTGAGACATACCGGAGAATAGTGGAACTCCTGCTGCCTGGATATCAACCAAGTCTTTCCACAAGGATTTATTATCTTAAAAAAATGGACTACATTTGAAAAGACTGCATTCACCTTTGGGATTTACTGCATTTAATTTGGATTTTAAGGGTTAATCCACTGGTCAAGGAGTCATGGAAGGTACAGAAGAAGCTTCTTAAATCGCTCCCTGTATGTCACATGTGGTGTTCGACCTGATGCAGCAGTAATGAGATGGGCTTTTTTTCACACCTAATTTAGAGAACATGGAGAGATGTTTGTCTTTTTTTTTCTTCTTCTCATTCCTCACCCCATCCCCCTTTCTCATGTCTAATGGTTAGTGTCTTCTCACCAAAGCTTTTCTAATGTTAAGAGCGTGCTTAGTTCTTTCCTGCATTTCAACTACTGCGATGGACCTTTCAATCTTACAGCATAACAATGAGGTGAAAACCACTTAGATGTTTATCAAATTTTAATTAACATTTTATTCACTGTTTTATTGAGGAGTTATTACCTGTATAGGCGGTATCACCGTCATCCAACCTTCTTTACTTTAATATTACAATGAAAAACAGAAAGTATTTTAGTAACTCTGTTGGCTTTTATTTGACCGATAAAGTTGGAATGTGAGTAAACCAGATTATGACGGAATGTCAATTTCAACTGTGTTGTAAATACTGTAAGGTAGTTACGCAGCAGACGTAGTGAAGATGATGACATGGAGAGAGAAAAAAGGAGGGAGAACTAAAAACGTTTTTCTAGCAAAATTGAATCTATTTCATGCAGATTAAAGACAAATATGTTAACTTTACTCATGGCTTTTTTTTAGCGACATTTCTTTAAATTGGCTTTTTTAATTGGGAAAAATATATGCAGTCAATAGTAGCAGTCGTCACAATCAACACTCAACATTCGCAACTATTCTGTTCTAAAGTAGCAACAAACATGTGGTTAACAAGTAACCACTCGTACGTCAAGTTTGATTACAGTCACTGTAAAAGCAAATTATTACCAAGAGGGATAACATGAGCGCTCGTCGCCTCTTCAATCAATCGTGTTGAAACTTTTTCGAGTTCAAGAGCAGGTAAATAATTCAAAGTTGTCACCACTTTGATAGAAATGTTCCTATATTCATTTTTATATTTTACTGTAAATATGACAACTACATTTGCAGGTTTACTAATTGATAGATGTTGTATGCGCTTGCGCTTGCAGCTGCACTTGCAACAAAGTATGTTTGTCATTACTGGAAAAACTGGCCTTCATGAAGCACCTGGGGCTGACTTGTATTGGTGTTTACATTTACAGCTCTTTCATCTTCATCTCGCGAGCCATCTGGGTGTCCTTCTGCCTTGTCCATACCGTTCATGACTAGATAAGCATCAAAATATTCAAATACTACGCTGTGGCTAATTAGCCGAGTGTCAGACCTTTGGTCTAGATTCTTAGCCATTGTGGAAACACCCGGTGTGTTATATAGCATGAATTTGTGTTTGCGAAACCTTATTTGTAACAATAAGAGTTGACATGATGAATGATAAGCAATCAAATCTTACCTGCCAGGAAGTATCGGCTTTCTGTCCGTCACGTTGACATTTTTACCTCTAGTTTGATTCGCTTTATCAAGCTGGCTAATCATTCACAAAACAGGTTCCAGTGTGGTTAGTAAATGCAAGTACACCCAGCTTGTTTACATTTGCTATTTACAGGACTTGGACCCCAAAACCAGCCACCTGCTTGCGGAATAGAAGCGCTCAGTCAAAAGTGATGACGTGGTAGATCGTGATCGTCAGTGTTTTCGCAGGGAACTTTGCTTCTCTTGTATCAGAGCCTGAGTGGTTAAACAATACTTTGTCAAAGGGTCAAAGTAACTGGCAAAACCATTCAGAGTACTACGTCTGTTTGTAGTCATTGCGGCTACAAACTAAAACACCCAACAGTGCTTTATGAACATAGCCCCAGGGCCATGGGATCATATAACAGCTTTCAAGCTTCCTAACAGTGAGTACATATGTCATAGTTGGAGCCCCTCTCAGTGTCTGTAAGCATTCCTTACAGACCTGCAGCACCTGAGGCTGACATGTTGCAGAAAACAGATATAAATAAGACCTTTTTTTTGGTCTTTTCATACAATTCAATACAACACTTACAACATGACGGCAGGAAGCGACTATATGCTATGTAAAGATACAGTGTTGTAATACTTTTCCTGAGCAGAGACTGAAAATCCCTCTGTGTGTTTTGTAATCCGAGCTCCTCTGTTCTTTGTTTTGATAACCGGTCCTGCCTGCACGTGCATGTTAGTGCATGAGAGTTTCTCCCTGAGAGATGTCCGATTGCAGCAAAGGGAAGTGTAGCGAAGCATTCAATTGAAACCCTCCGACTTTAGCTACCTAAAGGCAGATTTATACTTCTGTGTTTATTCGATAGCATAGTGATAGTGTAGCACCCGTTATTTGAAGTACATGAAGAACAACATAGAGGCATAGACACAAATGCCGCCAGCTAGCATTTAGGCGGTGTAATTGCAAAGCCGTGCAGCACCGGCGAAGGCCTTGGGGCCGTGTTGAGCCAATGCACTACTATAAATCAGCTTTTAAGTATATTTTACTCTGAAGGCGTTTGAACAGGATGGCCTCTAACAAAGCAGCGAGGTGTCAAGAACCTTTTGCAAAAATCAAACTTCTGTCTCCCGCCCCCTGATATGCCTTAAATGTTTAAAAATCTGTGCCTCTTCTTTTTGACTAACTGAAAAAAATTTAACAAAAATGGAGTACTGAGCTCTTGATGACCTTTTCCACTTATACCTTTTAAAAGTAACAGAATACAGACATTGTTCTGTTATCTAACAAAAAAACTGTAGTTTAATATGTGTGAAAAGCATCTGTTGGCAACTAGCTTAAGTTAGCTGATAGCTGGGGTTGACTAGCATGCTAACATCAAACCCATAGCAATAAATGTTGTCCTAAAAGTCAGTTTGAAGTCAATGTTTTTAGAATATGTTGGGACACAAAAGAGATGTCTTATGAGGCTTGTCTATGTGAGGCAACACGGCAGCAACTTCCCAAAACCGACAGTCGATGTTTGACTGGCTAAGGTTAGCAGGATAGCTAGCAAGCCAAATGTTATGTTAGCTGGAATTAGGTCGCTGGACAGTTCGAAAAGATGACTGTTCACTTCTTTTCATTAATAGGAGGAAAAGACAAAATCCCAAAAAGGAATCTAGCTGCAGAAACTCTCCATGTTTTGGACCAGAAATGAGGGAATATTATTCTGTTTTGATTCTAGTTTTGTGCTCAGCATTTGTTTTGGTGTGAGATGCTTGCGCGCTAGTGGCGGTGAATGTCGTATAAAGAATCTTGAAGCCTTAATAGATAACTTTTGCATTGACGCACCTCTGAATACCATCTTATGCCATATATTTCATATGACAACAATGGTATATGTTTAATTTATGTTTTCTTTTTTTCCATGATTGAGAATAACAGCTAATCCGGAATCTCCCTTCTCTTCCTCAGGTCTCGAAGCACTCAGTGAAATGTCTTTGCCGAAAGCTTGCTGAGTGACCCAGCATGTAGCAGAGGAGAACAAGTCCCTTCACGCTTGGGAAGTATCCGATAACGTAGGTCATCCTGGCTTTTTACACTGATATATTTCTAATGTGTTAACTGTTTTTGTCAAATGCAAATGGCTGAGACTGCAGTGAAACTTCAGCTGTTATTTGATGTTCAGTCTTCTCATATTCTCTCTGCCCTGGCCATCTCAGATTAAATGAGCTTGTTTTGACCTGAGGTCACATTCATGCAATCTGTTGATGCCACCCAGGAGCAGGGGAATGGCCTTGACCGCCCCATCTGACTGCCTGGGAGGCTGTTTTAAAGTCCAACTCACTGATACGAGCATCCCTTTTAAACCATTAGTCTTTGAACACTAAATTGTTTCTCCCCTGTAAGGCCCTCTCATTATGTTTGGCCCATCCATCAGGGAGACTGGAACCGCAGAGTCACCTGAAACAACCCCTCCTCCTGCCACTACAACTGACCTTAGCAACCACCCGAGTCACACCTCCGAAACATCCGTTCAGCGACCTCTGCCACAGTTACGCTTTGTTTTAAGTTGCGCAGGTGATAAAAGGTCACTCTGTGTTCACCTCCAGCCTTGGCGAGGTTAATGACAAATCTGTCCACTGAGGCTTGAGGGTCAGCCGGCCAAAAAGGCCTCTAGAGCCTCCTCGGCTTCACAATCGAGCAGGCAGCGGCTGCTTCAAAACGCCCTCAGGCACTAACTTCTTTTTTCTCTGCTTCTCTTACTCCGTCTGTCTTTGTTTTCTCCGGGCAGCCACCTTCCTCCATCAGTTAAGCAAGAAATACTGTAGCTTCGTTCTGTTAAGCTCCTTATCTCTTTGACGGCACAATCAGGTACTGTTAATCTGGTCTTTTGTCTGGGTTGGTCAGATTCCTCCCCAGGAAGGTTGTTAGGTAAACACGGAGTCTGGAACCTGTCCAGGCGTGGGCAAACTGAGAACTGGGCGGAGAAAAGCAGCTCAAACTTGATTCCCACCCTGCCCATTATTGACAAAATAAAAAGGCTCAGGGTTACTGTATGGCCAGCAACTGAAAAACACATTGTGACTATTAGGTATTGATTCATTGACTGATATATTCAGCTTGTGGCACAGAGGAAAAGTGAAATTTACATGGTAATCTTGATTTCAATACTGCCGTTATCTTAAATTCTAATCCTGAATATGGGCAAGTAAACATGCATGAGGAATGTGCAGGCTGAAATATGGTTTCAGTTCACAGATATAAAATCTGTCTATATGAAATATGTTCTTCTAGCGTGAAACAATAAACCAAATCGTCAATCAACGGGAACATTTCGACAACCGGGCAATAAACGCAAAGAGCAAAAAAATCTAGGCCAAATCACAGAAACACAAATAAACTTGTGTACACACATGTGGCAACCAATCATCTGCTTCGATGCCAGTAAAGGCTACTCTGAAGTAAATCAGATTATAACTGCCCTCTGAAGCTTCATATATTTATGAAAGCAGACGAAACCGTGGATAGAACTGACACTTTAACAGCTGAAGTCTGCAACACGGACCTCAACTTGGCCGCTGTCATGTTGATGAAGCACTGCACTGGTCTGCAGTCCAATAACAAGCAGCAAAGGCATTTCAGGCAACTCTCACATGTCAGGAAGGCAGCCAGAAAACTCCCTTGTTTTCTTTTTCTACTTCACATCCCACACAGTTGGAAGACTCTTGATTACTGGCTTGGTGTTAACACTTTCGGAGTCTGGGGGCTATTTTGAACACGTCTGACTCGTTAAAAAAGTTCCTAATGTTTGGCACCTTTTCTTATCAGCACATCACCTACATGACCTGGCAGTTAACTTTCACTGTTGACATACTGTATCATCATAACCAGTCATGTGATTTGATAATGTGGTTTGTGAACTTTTGTGACCAACAGTTGTATAACGTCCGTAATGGACACATTCATGTGGGTCAGCCGTTGGTCAATGCTGCTTCCACAAGTCCTTTCTGTCTCTCATTCGGTCTCCCACCACCCAGTCTATTTGTTTCTTTTTCTCTTTATTTCTTCATCTTTCTATCGCTCTCCTCTTTCAAACCACATGCTTCTAGCGTCTGTTTAGCAGCCACCAGAGAGCCAGTCGACCTCAGGCCCACACGGCCCCCGACAGATGTCCCAGAGTGGACCCTGGGCTGGAGGGGGCACGAGGCTGAGGGGGCACAACAGACAGAAGGCGAAAGAGACAGAATTCAGAAAAAAAGCCGTTGGCCTTGGCCATTATTATTGACTCTTGTGACTGCAAGCACACGTGTGTGTGTGTGTGTGTGTATTATTATTCATCGTGGCTTCTGCCAAACCAGACACAATTGAATATTTTAGTCCTGTTTGAAGACCATTAGCGATGTAGATGAACCTACACTTATAACTGCACTGTTAATTAGCTCATCCGTCGTATGTTTGGGTTGCTCAGTCTTTTGTGCAGCATGTTGCTGCTGCTAAACTCCGTCAGTGTTGAGATTTTCATTCATTTTGTTATAATTTGGCAGATTCTTGAGTTGCAGAGAAGTCAGTTCCAGTGCGATAAAATCTTTTAAAAAGTCCAGCACAACCTCATAATTAATCAGTTTTATATATCAGACAGTTTTATGTATCAGACAATGTGCATCATTCATTGGTTGATATGTCATTTATGCCTACAATGGAATATCCCTTTTATGTAAGATCAACATAATTAGACATAATTAATGAATTAAAGGGAACAAGTACTATGACTATGAGCATGCTTTGCTCATCATGCCTCTCCTTTGCTCTTCGTCCCTGCAGATAATGGGGAATTCATATGCCGGGCAGCTCAAGTCTGCTCGTTTTGAAGAGGCTCTCCATAACTCCATTGAGGCATCGCTGCGATCTAGCAGTGGAGATCCACAGCCCATCTTCACACAGCTCTACCTGGAGCCGGAGCCATTTTCTGGTAACATGGAAGGTAGGATGCTTGACGGAAGTGGCAAAAGACAATCAGCTTTTTATAAGAGTGATCTCCTTCTACCTTTGCTTCACCCCTCCACAAAGGTTCGAGGAAATCGGCCTTGTAGTCTTTGTGTAATCCTGCCTCCTTAGGGGAGGTAGAATTACTTAGGTCTGTAAAACAAAGTCATCATGTAGCCATAGTGAAAGTCTGAAATAATATGTCCACCAGATATAAAGCCGAAACCTGACCTCCATGCTGGGGAGCTGCCAGGTCACGAGCTAATGAATGGCCACTCTTCCAACGATCTGGAGGAGCTCGAGGACGAGGATGACTCAGACAGCAGCAGCCCTCCGCTTCCCTACTTGCAGGCGCCTGCACCAGACGGCTGCTGCACACTAGATGGTAAACCCCAAACACGCTGTTCTATTACTTCGGAGGGGAAATAATTTCTTGAAGAAAAAAAGAAACAGATGTAGAAAATGGGATTTTGTAAAACAGACAGCTGGACCGGTCTATCCCAGCCCTTCTTTATTTTTTCATAATATCACAGCTGTTTCCTTCTACTGACTGAAATAAAAAAAAAAACCTTCCTCTTCAGGGTTCTGTCAGGCTGGCAAGGACCTCCGCCTGGTCTCCATAGCAACGGAGCCCATCGAAGTCCCAGCAGGCTTCGAGCTGGTCGGTGCCAAGTCCCCCAGCATCCCCGAGCACATCCTCTTGTGTGCTGTGGACCGCCGCTTCTTGCCTGACGAGAATGGGAAAAATGCACTTTTAGGTCAGTCTGTTCCCACGGTCTGAGATAAGAGGGAAGGAGGCAGACAGCTATTGCATCATTTTACTGTTGAAGTTATATATTAGCTACGGCCTTTTCAGAATGTATCACACAGGTATCAAAGTTCAGCATATTACCCGTTTTTTTGAGAAGCCTTTACAATAATCCAGTAATTAAATTCTTATTTCTATTTCTCAGGTTTTTCAGGAAACTGTGTGGGTTGTGGGGAAAAAGGTTTCCGATACTTCACAGAGTTTTCGAACCACATCAACCTGAAGTTATCCACCCAGCCCAAGAAGCAGAAGCACTTAAAATACTACCTGGTGAAGAACACTCAGGGTGCTCTGTGCAAAGGACCCCTCATCTGCTGGAAGGGTAAGGACGCTTCCTCGTGTCCAATCTTCCCTAATATCACAATAATTACTCTTTTTGTGTAACTTCTCTCTCTGTGGCCTCTCAGACTGTAAAACCCGTCAGCTCTCCAGCTGCGCGTCGACGTCCAAACCCAGCTCGTCGTCTTCTCTCAGCAGTAAAGAAAACGGAGGAAGCAGTGGACACAGCTCCTCTCCCTTTTCCCTCTCAGGTGAGACGTCTCTGCAAAGCGATTAGATGAACCACTTAAGGCTGACGTGTAATTACGTCAGAAGGACGTAATTCGCCGAAGCGAAATGGTGCAGCTGTTAGAAAAGAATCTTAAGCCGCAGAGAATTTGTCTTCATTCTCATTAACTGACAACCAAATATATATTTTATAAAGAGTCATTGCGTCTGCTGGTTTTATGCTGACAGGATTTTGTTGTTGCCATAGCGACAGGTTGTCCCGACGAAGCCTCCAAATGTTTTTGATTCAGAATCTGAGCAGCGCTCAGCTGTTTGACTGTAATAACGACGGTTTTGTGCTGGTTTGTGTTTCCTCCCTCGTAACAGGTCCTGCAGAGTAGAAATGTTGCAACAGCAGAACGAGTTCATTTATCGAGGTCAATTGCTAAAATGTCATATGACGGGTTGACAGACGCCGCTTTTGTCCAAGGAGATGATTTCTTCTCTGACCTGTCACAACAAGAACGGCTGTTTCCTCTTTGATTAGAAAAGAAAAAGCTCCAAGGGGTTATGTTATTGATTTTTTTTTCTGAATGTGGAAGCTCTCCGTCACCACATTTCTATGATAGGGATCTGAGCTGCAGGGCTGGTAATGGGCAAAGCCTTGTATCTCCTGACTGCAACCTTCAGGAACATCCTGTCCCCGGGGAGTTTTGGGGCACATGATGATATCGTGCACCTCTCCTGCTTATTTATTTTTCAAGGTTTAATAAAAAGGACCGTTATGGTTTGTTTGTGTGCAATGAGCAGTTGATACACAAGGCCCACAGCTGGTTAGAGCAAGAACAAGTTTCCATTTTTTCGAATGTCTAATGGTGTTGTACCGTACGGATTGTACTCCATTTGGGATTCGGGGCTTTATAAATAAAATTGACTTGATTGGTGTTCATGCTGAGGATCAAGAAGATGAACCGCTTGTTGGTTGACAAGGAAACACAATGTACCAGCATGGCAGTGACGTTTGTGAGTCTCACATCTTCTGTTTTTTTTTTCCATCACCAGATTCTCCACCGACCAGAACGACGCAGGTGTCCTCTGTGTTTTTCGGCAGTCAGGACCTCGGCAGAGACTGCAGCTTCATTAAACCTCTGGCCTCCACACCTGGAAACAAGACTTTACCGATAGGTGAGTTTGTGTTTCGGTGCCACGATGTTGTTGCATCAGCTGATAACATTGCCTGTACTTTATGCATGCACTGCATACAGTTTAGCCCCACAAACACACTCCCGGTAGCATCCAGGCTATGACACGCGTGTTTGCGAGGAATTACGTGCTTTTGAGAGTCGCTTTGAATGTCACTTAAATGACCTTGCCCTCTTTCTGGAAAAAGGTTGCTTAGCTACAGGTTGACATGGTTCAGCATGAGGCGCATGGAGCCGAGGCTGACCATGGAGTCAAGAGGCACCTCTTCTCACACACACACACACACACACACACACACACACACACACACACACACACGCTCGTGTGTACACTTGTATTTACACACCGATCAATACCGAAGGAAGGAATGCTGTAATGACTTTTTAAGGTCTCGCTATCCATTATCTCCTTTACAAGGTTGTGATATTGACAAGCAAATGCTGCACACCCTAATCAATGGTTTAGTGCATTGCATACACAGTGAATATGACCAGTCAGGCCATTGGCAATGGACGTTCATGTACAGGAAATCAATATGCCAAAGTACTGGCTCATTTTTACGTATGGCTCAGTCTCTGCAGACACTTACAGTTGGGAAAACCTATTTATATTTAATATACATGTTGTTGTTGCTGTGAATGTCAATGTAATTGATAAACTTATTTATATGTGTGTGTGTGTTCCAGTACCAACAGCTCTGAGGGTGAACGGGCCGACAAATGGCCTGGGTGTTGATGTCCGCCCCCCCTTACTGAGCCCCTCCCAGGTCCCTTTAGGACCTCAAGGTCAGGGCTACCGTACTCCCGACTTGGGGGACAGTCCAGGTAAGAGCTCTCTATCCTCCTGAACACCACGATGATCAAGTTGTTCTTTTTTTTTCTCCAATTTTTGATTGTGACATTTTTTGTTTTTGACGTTCAGTGTCCTCCGCCATGAACTCTGGTCCCCCAAAGAAGCGTCACCGGAGCTGGCATCCCAGTGCGTTGGTGTCCGTCCCGCCGACAGCCGTCCCCGTGCCAATCCGTCCAATAGTTTGTTCCCCAGGTTGGTTCCCGAACTTCATCGGTGTGACTCTTAGAGACATAATGCTGTGCTGTAAATGAACCCTCTTATGTCATGTACCTCCACATGTCACTGTGTGTCTGAGGAGCACCCACAGGATCAGAGGCTATATTGTTAATAAACCCTAAGTCTCGTTTGAGGATGAGAAAACATCCTCCCTTACGTTCTCTGGTTGTTAGGGATGATTCACCCTGCATCTCCATGGAGATAGAGGTGTGTTTGTTGCATAGATTATTGAAAAATTGCACGCTTGAAGAAGACTTCTGCCACAACGAGTTATCGTGGCATCAGTGTGTTTAACTTCAGCTAACCTGCAGTTTAGTTGTGACTTCTATCTAATCCCAGTATTGACATGTTATTGTTGTCCTCATTACCAGGCTCTGTACTGGGAGTGACGTCGCCTCAGCCACCAGTAGCCAGTGTCATTCAACCCCAACCTGTAACCGCCGGGGAGACGGTCATCATCCCCGACAACCTGCTCAACTCTTCAGGAGTTCGTCCTGTCATCCTCATCGGTACCAGACGCTCTAGTGTTCTACCTTCTCTGTCTCTCAGCTGATCACACCTGTTGCATTTGATATTTAATTGTATGCTAGGACCGACATATTGACTCCACAAACGAAATAGCTGTCAACTGCTGTCGTCACATATTTCCAGCCTCCATATTTCAGTTGTATCTAATACTGGCTTGTCTTCTCAGGGCACGGCACTTTACCTTATTTCTACGGAAACGTTGGAGATGTGGTAGTGAGCCCCCTGCTGGTCAGCTGCTATAAGAACAGCCAGCTGACGGAGAAAACCTTGGAGATCCTGGGCCTCAACAGCAGCCAACTTCTGAGCGTGGAGACAATGATTCTGCTGACTTTGCAGTATCTTGCACGTCTAGGTAAGCAGCGAACACTACGACACCCTGTCTGCTTCTTCATGTGTAGGT
>CAAKHC010015419.1:0-11290 GCA_901007825.1 Macroramphosus scolopax
TGTTGGAGTCTCCGGGGGGGGATGGGGAGGCGTTGGAGTCTCCGGGGGGGGATGGGGAGGTGTTGGAGTCTCCGGGGGGGGGGGGGGGGGGGGGGGGTCCCCGGGGGGGGGGGGGGGGGGGGGGGGTGGGGGGGGGTTCCTCGGAGGCTGGAGATGCTGCAGAGTCTCGGCGCCATCTTGCTTTCCACCAGTTGTGGTTCGGTCTCTCTGACCATGTATTTTCTTGCACATATTTGCACGTTTGTGTGAAGGATTGTCAGTTTGGCCGTTGACTCTGAGTTCTATAAATAACATCGTTCATTCTGAGTGAAGTTTCCCTTTAAGGCAGCAGATGGGGACGGTGGAGGTGAGTCGGGGGTGCTGGAAGCCTCACACACACACCGTCCTGGTTCTCATTACATTCTGACGCTGCCCCGTAAACCCCATCTGTCGCCGCAGGCCGGACAAGATGAGCGGCGTGCAGCCGAGACGTGGCAGGAGGTTGAAAAACAATCTGTTTGTGTCTTGGTGGATGCTCGGAGGGAGCTCACTGTCTGAGGGTCAGCTTTACAGACGGAACCATGAGGAGGACTTTAGTTTCTTTACTTTGTTGGACTCGTCTGGATGGTTTTCTGACTTCGGGCTGTTCGTGATGTCACTCTGAACCAGATACACGCATGCATCCTCTCCTCTGTGGAGACGGTTGGAGAGGATGTCAAGATGTAAAAGGAGCTTCTGATCACGCCCAACACACACAGTATGAAGGTATTGGCAATGTTCCGGCTCCACAACCTGTTCTGTGAGTGTTGAGTTATAATAATGACCAACGTCCATCGTGTTCATGTGTATGTCAGCTTCCTTCTTCAGGTCCACTGTGGTGTTTCTCTCCATCAACCACCTTCTTCTGACGGTCCATCCCAACCAGCCAGCGGCTTCTGTGGCTCCTTCCTGGAAACCCAGCTGCTGACAGTTAAAGTATGTTTTAATTATATTTCGTCCTGCGGTAATGCAACAATTCTCTCACATTTCAGGGGTTTCCAGGCTTTAAAGAAGACAGAATACAAAGCCCGACTGTCTGGCTTGTGGGATGAGGCAATTATTTTCTTATTTCTTCTCGGTTCCCAAACAAAATAAGTTGGCAGGATCTGCTGGAATCCGAGTGAAAATGTGCCGCGGGAGGTCGGTGTCGGAGGAAATTAAGAGCTCTGCAGCTCTGACAGCACAAAACCTCCCAGTTGTGAATAAATCAGTTTATTTTGCTCGTGTTCTCTCTGAACTAAAAACACAACAACATGGAGATTTATGATAACGGCTCTTATCTTAAGCTATTGCTGAAATAACAGAAAGGGCTGTTAACCGGAAAACACAAAGGCTCAACCACAGAGACGATGAATAATTTATCCAGGAGAGGAACGTTTCTTAAGACTCCTAATAGCTTGTTTTCCTCCTGATTTGTTTCTCTTTATGCTGATGATCCCGTCTTGTTTCCATTCGTGCTGCTCGTATCAGCTTCATGTCTCTTATCAACATCAGACCAAAGGAACCAGCTGGTCTGTTATCTGGAGGTCTGATAGTCTGGTAACCTCTCGGATACTAGAGAGCATCGGTACCTTGTAATTACCACCTGTGGCAGCAGAGGGCGCCGCTGCCACAGTGACGAGCGTCAACATGGACCTCACTGCTCTACTTGTCTCGTGTTTCTGTCCAACCTCTGATCCGATATGAATCCGCCGGCAGGCTGACGTTGTCCTGATGAATCAGGTTCTGTTGTCTGCCGCCGCCGGCTGAGAGTCAACGTGTCGACAACAGTTTCATTATTTCGGATGTGAGCAGACGTCTCGCCGCCTCCAGTCGTTCCTGTCGGTGGTGAAAACAAAGTGGGGAGGAGAGAAGTTATCAGTGGGTGGATGTGATGAGGAGGGAGTCTTCATCACATCCTGTGTTCAGGTTAGACCAGATGGTTCCAGGGGAGGGACCTCCTGTGACTGTGATCTGGGTGGGGAGGGACCTCCTGTGGGTGGGGAGGGACCTCCTGTGACGGTGTTCTGGGTGGGGAGGGACCTCCTGTGGGTGGGGAGGGACCTCCTGTGACGGTGTTCGGTCCTGGTGATCTGGGTGACCGTGTCCAGTTTGGGAGGTAACCAGATGAATGTTGGTGCCTTTATCTCCGTCCTTTGGTTGCCGTGACGATGAGCGCTGCCGCTCATCTTTCTCCGTCTTCCACCTTCTAGTCCAGACAAATGAAGTCATGGTGACACGCAGCGACTTTAACATGAACCTGTAAATAATGTGAATGCAAACCAATCAGAAGCAGCCAGTTACAGAAAGTCCTCTCCCCTCACCGTTAATGGATTCGTCCCCCCCCCCCTGACCCTGCTGTGGAGCTGGGAGCCTCGTTCTCCTCATGGATCTGATTCTGCCCCTTCATGTGCAGTGCAGCTCTGCAAGCTGCCAACCTCTCTCGCCGCCTCCCCAGAGGCAGATTCCTGCACATTCATCATACTTGTCGGATAAAGTGACTGATTTAGATCTCTTTCACTTTCTCTCTGGGCTGTTTCACGTGGAAATGGCTTATTCTCCCTCCCCCCACCCCGTCTGTCCCCTTCCACAGAAAGAGATGCATTTATCTCCGGGTGGGCAAGCATTCGCTCGCCTTATTGCCTCTTGTCAGCTGTTTTCTCTTTGTACACGCCAACTCCATCTGACCTGCTTATCCAGCACTATCCGGCGCCGCCGCGGCCGGGGAGCCGACTGTTCCCGGGCCGACTGAAATCCATCACGCCACCTGGGCTCCTTATCGTGCGGAGAGGAGGAAACACGGTGGTAGAAGAGAGAAGGATGGAGGAGGAGGTGCAAGGCAGAGATAAGGAGGAGGAGAGATGAGGGAGAGAGGGAGACGAAGGAGCAGCTCAGGAGCTGTGACGGGTCAGATAAGGTGGAGATGAATCAGTCTGGGAGGACGTGACACAGATAAGATGGATGATCAGCTGCAGGGTGAATAAACAGACTTCATGTTGTCAGGAAAAACCTCAACGGGTCCTGGAATTATAGAATAGCAATTTCCAGGTGTGGAGAAACTTCAATAAAGGTGGAAGGTCAGTCCTAGAATGTTGCTTTAAAATCACACACACACACACACACACACACACACACACACACACACACACACACACACTTACAAAGAAACTGCTCACGTGACATAAATGTCAAATTTGGGAAATGTTCTCACTTTGATAAAGAAACTTTCGACTCTTTGTGTGCATGCATGTATTTCCAACATAGCAGATAAATGCAGTAAATACTTGCTGATTTCCTCCTGAATGATTGTTGAATATTGTTTCAAGCTTTAGTTAGATGTCTCTTTTATTTTGAAGGGACGACAGGACCTGGCTCTTATTTTTTAAACTTCTCAGTCATCAAATTGAACTCTGCAGGAAATTGATATGATGTTCTCCTCTTGACGAAGCTGCAGTAACAGTCCGCCTGCTCCTCCTCCTCCTCCTCCTCCTCCTCCTCCTCCTCCTCCTCGGGTCCCAGTTCACTACCTGTTTGAGAAGAACTGTTCGTCACTCTGTTTGATTCACTTAAATCACTGCAGTAAAAGAAGCTCGAAGAAAGTAAAGAAAGTGTGGTGAGAAGAAGCAAAGTTACTGTTGATTATCAGAAGTTACATGTTGGTGAGATGTGAACTGGACAGGATCCACACACACACACACACACACACACCCTTGCACCATCAGAAACATGTTGTAGTGGCGGCGTCCTGCCACCAGGTGTCGCTTCAGTCAGAGACTCCTGACTGTTGCTGGTCTGAGACGTTTCGCAGGTTCATCGACAGTCAAATTCACAGTCCTGCACATGAAGACGGATGATGAAGAGTTTAGGAGAAATTCCTCCGAGGTGTCATTAATGATGTTATTTTAGATAACTTGACGTCTGTTTTATTTATTGGTGCAGCAGAGTGAAAGACTTCTGAGGTTCCTGGGGATTTTTCATCTCCATCTGTTTGATATGTGATCAGGATCAGGAGTTCTGATTCACAGCAGCAGGCTGTGGATAGAATTGTCCCTCTTCTGTTCAGTTCTTTATTTATTTTGCTATTTTCAGCTGTGTGAGATAATAATAGATATTTGAGATATTAATGAACTAAAACAGGAGACCGTTGTAATCTTCCGTGAACCCGTTCAACGCTGAGGCAGATCCATTCAACATGGCAACAACAACCTGACATGTTTGTCAAAACTAAACTTAGCAGACTTTATTGTCTGCTCCAGTTTGGCCTTCCAGGTGTTGCTCCGTCCTTCAGAGTACAATCAGAGGTGTCAGAAGCTATTGGAGGTCTGGGAGACCCAAAGCCACAATACAATCACCAGACAGGTCTCTGAGAGTCTCTTAGATGGACTCGCGTCTCACAGGACTTCAGCTTCAAGAGGCTAACGAGTCCAGGACGTTAAATACCAGCTTGTACTGTGAAGATTAGACATGTCGAGTGGCATCAAGAGAGACGCTCAGCAAAGGGATCAATAAGGAAAAGCAGCTTGTTGGAGACAATAAATAAGAACATGTGACCTGTTGTGTTTCCAGTGAGCAGCTGAACCCTCGCAGACGTCTGCTGGTCGACTGTTTGATCAGAGGACCGAAATATTCTGTGAGCAGGCCGAGTCATTCACACGGGATCGAAGGGCCGAGTGAACACACAGGACCTTCACCAGAGTTGGTTCCATCGTGCTCCGCCGTCACTCCACACTGACGCTCTGAAGTGTCGCTGTTGGCTGCAGCAGAGGGCGAGCTGCAGGGTCAGAGGTCACTTCTCCTTCTTGTGTGATCATGAGTCAGGTTGCATCAACGTTCTGGTTCCAATTGGTGTCTCATCCTTCACATGTTTAGATCACTGCAGCGTCCCACCTGAGCCCAATGTTTAAAACCATGTTGGAGTTTAGTTCGTGTTCGGACACGTCCCACTTTGTTCGTAACTGTAGATGCAAACGTGTGTGTAGAACAAGGTATTTTAACGTCCATAGCCCAAGTAAACACCAGCTGTAACCATGGTAACGTTTCACTCACAGGGTAACACGACCTTGGTGCTTCAGACCTCTAATCCGAACCACACTGAGAAAAACTGTCTTTCACTTGATTATCCTTTGAATGTTTGAGGCAGTTCTGGATGTCTTCCTGTCTTCCAAGCGGTTGAAGAAGTTTCCCGCTCTGATATCGAATCAATTTCAGTCTGAAACAGCTGCGGTATGAAAGTCAGTGACCCAGTTCAAGCTGTTCTGTTGGAGGGTATATTTCTTTTTATTCTTTACGTTCATCCATAAGACCATATACCACGCTGATAAGACCACATCTGAGAGAGAGAGACACACACACACACACACACACTCTGCTGCTCTAATCATTTGGTTCCCAGCATCTCTGCTAGCCTGTTAGCCTGCTTACAGGATATCTACTTCTTTGCCGTTAGCACGTTGGCCTCATTTCACTGAGCGGAGAAAATTAATTTGATGGCTAAATGTTATTCAACAGTTTGTGCTTTCAACTATTCCTTACACACACGCTGCAGGACAGTCGACACCTCCGGGTGCTGCAAGAAAACAAATATTCAGTAGCTGTTCAAAGGATCAACTCTACTAATTAGATGTTGGAAGAACCCACTGAATGAAGGCAGACTGATGTGAAATCTGTTCAGATCAACATGTCATACGTAAAATAATCCGATTGTTCTATGTGCATTGTTATAAGAAGATACAACCTCAACGATACGGTGAAAGAAGCTCTGCTAGGACATTAATCGGAGGCACTGACTCAAATGTAGAAGTAACAAAAATATACGTTTAAGTTCAAGCGCTCGATTACTGCTGCAGAGGTTGAACAGTAACAAAACAATAACATTATCACGGTCACTATGAGAGCCTGGAGAGTCAACCAAAACACCATGAGAGCCTGGAGAGTCAACCAAAACACCATGAGAGCCCGGAGAGTCAACCAGAACAGTAACCACACTATGAGAGCCTGGAGAGTCAACCGAAACAGTAAACACAATATGAGAGCCTGGAGAGTCAACCAAAACAGTAACCACACTATGAGAGCCTGGAGAGTCAACCAAAACACCATGAGAGCCTGGAGAGTCAATCAAAACACCATGAGAGTCTGGAGAGTCAACCAAAACAGTAACCACACTATGAGAGCCTGGAGAGTCAACCGAAACAGTAACCACACTATGAGAGCCTGGAGAGTCAACCAACACAGTGGCGTAAGTCGGGCGGGTTTGTCTGATTCCCGCCAGTTGATCCTCCCTAAGTTTCCACTGGTCCCTCCGGTCCAACTGGCCGTAGATGCGTCTGCCTGTCTCGTCTTGATTTCAGCCTGCTGCCCTTCTGTCTTTCTATTTGTCATCTCTTTCATCCTCTGGTTGTGTCTGATTTTTTCATCCGTCCATCTTCGCCACCACTTCCTGTCCTCTCTCTCCTGTGACCTCCCTGTTCATACCGTTAATGTCATGATCTTTAGCAGTCAATGATTTTCAATAGTGAAGGTGGTCTGACCTTTTCGTCAAAGCGCTCTTCCCGAACCCTCCTGATACGAGGAGGCAGCTTGTTGTCGAATCGGGCTCCTTTGGTCTCCAGTGATGGAGGGATGTGGACTGTGTCCAGAATCAGAAGTGGACGCAGCTCCAAATCAAAGTTTGATGTCGGCCGTGTCTGCTGGATATGAAAGTCGTCAGCTCCTGTGTCTGGCACAAGAACGTCATTAGACCGTTTTCAATTCATCCAAACTAAATTTCCCTAAAGTCTCTAAATTCTTATTAATATCAATGAGCCCACGAACAGATTTGCATAAATATTTAACATATGACGTTGAATGATAAGGGAATATTCTTAAATTTACCAAGAGAATTAAGCCGGTTTCTGTCTGGCATCGTATCGTCATGGCAACAGGACCTTGATAAAACCGTTGGAGACACCTGGGATTGGACAGTCAGGAGAGCTCAGACTCCATGTAAAACCGACACTCAGCATCATCTGATGTCTCCATGACTAAGAGTCTGATGTTCAGTTCCATCAGTTTACGTTGTAATAAAGTGATAGAAAGGTTCACAGTGTATTGACCAGTCTGTCTGAGGAGACCAGAAGATGAAGGTCAGTGACGTCCCTGAGATGTTGATTCTCCAGGTGTTATCACGTCCACTCAATCTAGTTTTTAGCTTTTTCAAGTCTGACATCAGCAAACTGCATTGATCCATTAGCATTGTGCTGGAGTCCATATTATGAAGTGGTGTTGAAGCTGAATGTCAGAGGGACAGTCCAGAACACCGGGTACCGACTCAGATGAGAGGACTTCTAGCTGCTCTTATTTAAAGGGACTGTTTGGTTATTATTATTGGTGGTGAGGTCTGAGGTTCTTCACCCAGAAACCGACCTGGTGTGTGAAGGAAGGCCTTTAGCTGACTGAGGGATGAAGACTGCTGCCAGCGTAGTTTGATAAGATTCTGTGGAGGTTCTGGAACCTCGGACTCACCGTCGTGTCCCCGGGGACGCTGCCTCTCTAACGCTGCTGTCCACACAGGAAGAGACAATCTGCAAATGTTTCTGGTCTGCATGAGGCGACTGGTCGATATTCAAATACAGAAAGAAGAAACTAACGGTCAAGAGAGCAAGTGAAGAGGAGAGAGGGATGAAGAAAGAAACGGACCCGGTGGAATCAGAAAGAACGACAGAGAAAAAGAAGGAAGAAAAGACCTCATTTATTTGGACTGTAGAAAGTGTGAATTAAACATCGTAGCTTTAATACGTCTCCCCATTAACACGTCAAGAGAGCCGGCGTGGCCTATTTATTTCTTGTTCCCCAGTTATCAGTTATTGTTCCGTCACAGGTTTATGAGCCCTGCGAGGGAGCGGCGAGTAATTGGAAGTGGAATTAAGTTTTCAAATCAGAGAGTCACAGAAGTAGCAGCTCGCAAGTGAGACTTTTATGTTGACATTTAACAGAAGAATCTTTAATGTTTCTCTTAGTTTGTACAAACCGTGAACCGCTCGGTGATGTTGAACCTTCCTACTCTGGAAACCTAGTGAAGCTCATCGTGGAGCTGTGAAGGAGCAGAATGCCTCCTGTACACCTGACGTGTAGCCAGGGAGGCAAACTGACCGGCTAACTGACCGGCTAACTGACCGGCTAACTGACCTGCCAACTGACCTGCCAACTAACCGGCTAATGACCGGCTAACTGACCGGCTAACTGACCGGCTGACTGATCGGCTAACTGACCGGCTAACTGACCGGCTAACTGACCGGCTGACTGACCGGCTGACTGATCGGCTGACTGATCGGCTAACTGACCTGCCAACTGACCTGCCAACTGACCGGCCAACTGACCGGCTAACTGACCGGCTAACTGACCGGCTAACTGACCGGCTAACTGACCGGCTAACTGACCGGCTAACTGACCGGCTAACTGACCGGCTAACTGACCGGCTAACTGACCGGCTAACTGCTATACAGACACTGGAATCATGATCAAACCACCAATACTGGAAGACGACAGATGAGGAAGCAGCGTCCTGAAGAAGACTATCACGCCGTAGATCACAGCGCTGTGGGCGGAGACTTCCTGCAGTCACACTACAATGGCTGCTTAGCATCGTCTCGAGAGACTTCAGAGAACGCATGCGAAGATTCACACTTCCAGGTTTCTATTGTTAATCACACAAACATGATCAGGCACCTTCTTCTGGGCAGACAGACGCATCGTCCACCTCCTCGTACGCCATCTTTGTTTGGACTGCCGACAGAGAGTTTGTTGTTGCTGTGCTGTAGAGTCACTCGTTGAAAGGGCCACAGCGCCACATAGTGGAGCGGAGGCAGACATGCTCCAGCCAGGTACTGGGTTCTCTGAACGGCAGGTACTTTTGGATAAGTGACAGCGGGCGGTCACAGCGGGCGGTTAGGGTAATTGCCTTATCCAGTAAAGCTATCCCAGGTAAACGTACTGAGAGGGAACTATTATTCTTTTTCTGTCTCATAATCCTGTTAAATCAGGAAACAGTGTTGGATGAATCCATCTCACTCCTCTGTGAGCAGGTTGGATTCATTCAGAGCACCGAGAGGACGAAGTGATAGAAGATGAGAGCAGCTCAGTTTACCACCTTTTCCCTCTTCAGTCATTTGATTCAGGCGCTGTGAGACGCCGGCTCAGTGGAGCTCTTCAATGTGCCGTATTGTCCTGATGTGACCCGCTGATCCCGACTGAACGGAAACACAGGCGACGTGTCGGCGGTGTGGAATTGACCCGCGTCCACAGGTGACGTGCGGACACACAAAGACAGACGAGAAGCTGCGACACCAGTCGACTGATTCATGAAAGAGGGAGACGAGCTGGTGTGGAGGAGTGATGAACGGCTCAAACACCCTCTCAGGTTCTTCAGTATCAAAGGAAAGTGAATCAACTCACGAGGACTCTGGAGTGTAAATACTTCCTGATGGAAGGATCCAGTTCCAATATCCAGTCAACGAGTGTTTCCACTGAGGCCACCTCAGGATTCACCAGCAGCTTGTAACCAGGAAAATAATCTGCCACTGGAACAAGTTGTTTAACTTAACTTGGAAATAAAATGTATTTCATCCCAGTAAGAACGGTCCGCAGCCTCAAGGCTCCCCGTAACCACGGCGATGTCTTCGATGTGTGCGATCATATGGAGGATGAAGATGAATAATGAATACTAATCTGTTTTAAACATTTACAACTTCGGGTAGAAATAGTTGGTCACTTGTGTGGATGTAAACACGGATGAAGTGGTTGGTTTTCTATGTTCAGACAGCAGAGCTTCCTGTCCCGGCCCGGAAATACCAAGCTGAACTCTCTTTGGACTAAACACACACTTACAAGAACACAAAGTAAACTGGAACACACCCGGGAGCACGAACACAAGCACAACACATCCTCAAGTACTGTAGCTGCCTCGCACACACACACACACAGACACACACACACACACACACTCACTGGATGTACACACACCGTACACAGAAACTCCCATCCGCTAGTATTGTTGGAGTCTTCCTCTGCTGACGCCCGCGAGGCTCTCGCTGGGGAGGAAGGAAGTGCAGTGTTGTGTAACAGAGAGAGAGTCTGGTGGTCGGACCCGGAGGTCGGACCCGGGGGTCGGACCCGGGGGTCGGACCCGACCCGGAGGTCGGACCTCGGACCCGACCCGGACCTCGGACCCGGACCTCGGACCTCGGACCCGACCCGGACCTCGGACCCGGACCTCGGACCCGACCCGGACCTCGGACCTCGGACCCGACCCGGACCTCGGACCTCGGACCCGACCCGGACCTCGGACCCGACCCGGAGGTCGGACCCCGGACCCGACCCGGACCTCGGACCTCGGACCCCGGACCTCGGACCCGACCCGGACCTCGGACCCGGACCTCGGACCCGACCCGGACCTCGGACCCGACCCGGAGGTCGGACCTCGCACCCGACCCGGAGGTCGGACCCCGGACCCGACCCGGACCTCGGACCTCGGACCCGACCCGGACCTCGGACCCCGGACCTCGGACCCGACCCGGACCTCGGACCCGGACCTCGGACCCGACCCGGACCTCGGACCCGACCCGGAGGTCGGACCTCGCACCCGACCCGGAGGTCGGACCCCGGACCCGACCCGGAGGTCGGACCCCGGACCCGACCCGGAGGTCGGACCCCGGACCCGACCCGGAGGTCGGACCCGACCCGGAGGTCGGACCCGACCCGGGGGTCGGACCCGACCCGGAGGTCGGACCCATGGATCCACTTCCATTCAGCTGTTTATCAGCTCCAGAGACGGTCGACCTTCCCCTCCTGTGAGCATCACTGTTCCAGAATCCAGCCGGATTACTGAGACCGGTTGCACACTGGATGATAATCTGGACCATTTTAAACCCAGTGAGATGTTGACAGACCTCATGTTCATGTCACCGACTCCTGAGCAGCCACAGGCTAACGAGAGCAGCTGACCGGACTGACTCATCGGCCATCTTGGTTCTTAAAAATTGCTTTGGTGCGTGTGCAGATATTATAGATATTCATTGTACTAATAGGAAGCCGAGCATCTGGAACAAACTCACCAGGCCTCTGGAGTCTCTGTCGACCCCCCCCCCCCCCCCCCCCCCCCCCCCCCCCCCCCCCCAAAAAAAAAAAAACCACCACCACCTTGCTCCCTCCCACTCACTCTCCTTTTCTCTCTCTTCCACTCTTATTCTCTTCCTCTGTCTCTCTCCGTCACCCCCCCCCCCCCCCCCCCCCCCCCCCCCCCCCCCCCCCCCCCCCCCCC
>CAAKHC010015420.1:0-16083 GCA_901007825.1 Macroramphosus scolopax
CTTAAGTATTTCCAATTTTCACTTATATTTACACCTGTCAGATAAATTATGGCACTTAGATCTATATACACTTTTTTTTCACATCCATCATCCATGTTCATGCATACAGTACACATACTTGCATACTCACATACTTCCTATATGCATACATACCTCTACCCTCTAACTGCAGACATATGTATACACACACCTACAGACATACAGACTCTACCAGTCATACGTGCACATGAACATGCATATTGTGGATTGGATTGTCGTGGGGTCTGAGTTCAGGAGTCTTATGACATGAGGTTTAGCCATGTCTCTGTCAAAACGAAAGCACAACAGTCTCGTACCTCCCTCCGCATTGTCAGGTCCAGTCTTTGTTTTCCAGGGAGCGGACGTTAGAGAGTAGGAGCGATGGACGCGGCGTTCTCCACAGGTTAGCGTTTAGCTTAGCCTTTAGCCCCGCTCGGCAACCGCGCTTACGTCGGCTCTCACCCCGCGTACGGCGCACCCTGGGCCTGCCTGGTCATGTTAGCAGCTCCGCTGCTGTGGTGGTCCCCGACGCATCTTGTCGTAGTAGACAGAGGCTGCGTAGACACTCCGTTGTGGCACTAGTTACAGTGCCATGATCGCTGTACTTGTGTAAGTCCAGCAAGGATTTACGGTCATAAAAAACACTTCTAGTAATAAAAATGCCGGGAGACGATGCGGCCGCTGCCGTTCTTGACGCTGCCATCTTGCCAGAGTGGAGTGACACAGACACACCACCAATACCAGCACCATTTGCATCACAGTTTGGCACATAAAACGATTTTTTTTTTTCATATCGGGACAAATTTCACTGATAGTATATAAATTCCGATATAAAAAAGAACGCCATATCGGTACCGATATATCGGTCGGACACTAAAATGAATACATTGACATTTTCTTTTTTCATTCATTCAGATTTGGGTGAGGAAGACAAGCGACAGTACAAAGATGAGGATCTACCTGGGGCAGCTGCAGAGGGGAGCGTTTGTCATCCGTCGACGGTCGGCTGCGTGAAACATTGCCCCCCCCTCCACCAACCCCCATCTGTTCATTTATCCCTCGTTCACAGCCGCCGTTTGCTTGCTTGGTGCGTCTCTTTGAGTTTGACAAGCATCCTTCTATTCTATCCCGTCACTAAACACACAGGTTTCATCACCAAGGATCTGATTTGATCACTTCTCCCTCGAATCAACCAGATTCCTGTAAAGAGAAGGGTCCTCCCAACATTATTTGTGGCATGTGTGTGAAGTCGTCAGCGGACACACAGCAGCCCTCTTTGTCCTACAACACACATTCAGTTTCTTTAGATTCATCATTAAGTTATTAAACTTGAACATGTCTCATGTTGACGCACAGAAACTCTCCAAGTGTCTCAGTGGTGATGTGACAAAGAAAGAACTGAGAAACCTTGCCGACCGATTAAGACCCGGCCCCGTCTGGTATAATTGCTTCTGTCGACAGCAGTGTGAGTGTCATTATTCCCTCGGCTGATGAACGTAGTTCCCTTGTTCCGCAGTTTTCAGAAGAATGTGCCTTTTGCACGCATCCACTGCAGGTGGCGGCTTGATATGCGAATGGTTTTTCCTATTTACATGTTTTGTTACAGTCCAACCTTTTTTAATTTTGCTTTTGGAAGAAAAAGAAAGAAGGTATTTTGAGGTCGTTGTGTAAGTATTTTTGTTATTAAATGTGATCTTCTCCATATGTGAACAATCTGGAATAAACTATTTGCATGTGGAGCAATAACTGGTCTGGTATTTGTTTAATTAACATTAATGATACTTCAATACACAGAGTGGTTTGCATTCAGCTGGTGTAACACACAGACAGTAGGAGCACAACTTCATTATTCTTTGTGTACGAAAAAATCCAATATTCATAAAACGAGTACATTCTGATTAATGCAATGAATTATTTGGCATTCAGCGCAGGTCTTCCCTCGTGTGCGTGTCCTATCGCTTTAAACGGATGGCATGTTTCGCTTTGCCTGACTTAATGACACGGACTGACAAGGAGGGCAATTACTGTTTTGCCATGCTGCATAAGATCCGGGCTGCGTCTCCAAAGGCCTGACGTCCAGAGGCTGTCAGGTGGGATCGCTCAGTGTCTCGTGAAGGCTTGAGATGAGCTGAAGGGGGATGTCTTGCACATCCTTCATCCTTTCCTTTATTGTGTCTTCCCCTTTGTTTGAGGGCAGAATTACACACACTGAAGCACTAAAAAGGTGTAATTTCTAGCCACTGTAAATAAGCTAGCGCTTCATGATTCACACTCCAATCCAACAGGGGGCGACATATAGCCTGAGAACGTGTTTCTCTCACTATTTTCAGTGTGAAGAGCCCCAGAGAGAGAAAGTGGACTCCATGAGTAGAGGCGTGGCCCTCTGGTACAGCCTATACTGGTCACTATCGGCAGGTTAAGAGCTCTGGAGAGCGATCGTAGTAGAGCGCTACACAGACTCACTGTCGAAAGTGGTAGAACATAACATTATAATACTTAATTCTTGCTGATGTGTGTGTCACTTGCAATGCTGATGTACTAATACAACCACCAAATCCTTTTATTTCGCATTTTATTTGCATTTATTAATAACTGGGATTAAAAAACTGAATATTTTCTTTATTTGAAGAAGTGTGATTCTTAAGGCTTTTCGTTCGCTGCTATCCAAAATAATGAAGAACAGCTGGCCATTAATTACAATTCCCGGTTGGACGTGACACATGTCTTGTCATGACAGCTGTTTCATGATACATATGTGTGAGGTCATAGGCAACACTGAGCTTCGGTTATCATCCTTACAAACTATCCCTTTAATGTGAGGTCTACACTTAACACTGTAAGTACCCCCCATACACACACACACACACACACTATATTACAATGAAAGATTGATTGCTTCTTGTTTACCTGAATGTGTTTTCTCACTTGTGAAGAGGATTTCCACTATATGTCAGTTTTCCTGTTACACACACACAGAAAACACCATTTAAGTGGCGTGTTGATGACACATTTCACCGCCTCATGATCGCGGCATTAAACCCAGCAGCCCTCGCCCTCCTTTCCTTCAAATTCCTATCTACTTCTTGCTTCGTGGCACTGAATCAATCTCAAACTTTCACTGCAGGTGGCTTTTTTTTATAGCCCGCTGTCTTAAATCCACCCGCTGAGTAAGCAGGCGAAGGAGCAGGAGCACTTCAGCATGCAGACAGCTCGCCGGTTATAAATTCCTTTTTCCTTATGCACCATCTACAGTCACCAGCGTGTGTAAAACACCTGCTGACACTCACCGTGCACAAAACAAAAAGCCACCGGCATCCCTCCGGTTTTGGATTGGGCCTGCTGGTGTCCCACTGGAGCTGTTATAGTCTTTGCAGGTTATTGCTTGTGTGCATAAAAAGTCACCCCAGGCATCAATAAAAATCCCCCACCAGCTCCGGTTTCAGCAGTGAAGTCCTTCTTTCATCCTCTTTCCCCTAAATTGAGCATTCGCTCCAGTGCATGTTAGCTCGTCGTTGCACGGCTCAGAGCAGAGAGCTGCATCTCGCTCTGCGCTATCTGGTTGGAGCCGAGTGGGATCCAGGCCGACATGGATTTACCTCTGGTGCTGTGAAGAGAAGATGGTAGGTCCTTCTAGCCCCTGTGAATGTGTCTGCATGCCTGTTCCTCCAGCTTTATCACTCTGCAGCAGGTCTGCACTGGGAGAGCAAATCATTTACAGCGCAGCTCCTCCTTTGACTCCTGATATTTGACCCTCGGGTTGTGGAATAGATTTGAAGCCTCACTGGACCACTTGGCAACATTCATGTTATTATTGTGATAATTCATGTTGTGAAGCAGCTACGGCTCGTTACGAAATCAGGTCATCGGCGGCTCTCCGCTATTCTGTTCAGCTGCTCTTTAGATGTTACACATGAATAGCAGAACAACAAGCAGGATTAAGGACGGCCAGTGTTGGAGCTCGTGGAGAGAACACACTTTATTTCCGATAACAAGCTCTTGTATAACACGATTGTTTTATTTGTTGCTTTTGTGAGTCCCTCTTCAATTTCTCCCAAACAAAACCAAATCAAAGACTTTGATGAAAGATTTATACCCCCTCTTATTTTCTAACAAGAATATAACTTATGAATGCCCCATTAAAACTACGACTTGGAAGAAATTATTTTTCCCAACTTGTTTATGCCGAGAGAAGTTCGGCTCGTTCGGATTAAACTTGTGTGTTTTCTTGCAGCGCTCGTCGTGATTCAACAGATTCGCCTGATTGCTGCTCGTTTCATTTGATCATCATCACAGCCGTTACTTCTATAGTAGACATGCTTTTGTATATTTTATATTTGCGCACTATAACAAACTATTACTTAGTTGTTGCTACTATTACTTCTTGCTTTAATACATCCGTCCACCTGCTGATGTGTAATCAGTAAAGGTCAGTAGTGGAGGTGTGTCAATCACAGGGCTGACACACTGTATATAGAGACAGACAACCATTCACATTCACACAATAAAGTCTGTGGGAGGAAACCGGAGTACCCGGAGGAAACCCCAGCATGCACAGGGAAAACATGCACATTTCAGAGGCGATAGTGCATCACCATGCTGTAATAAGGTATTTGTACTCGACTACAGTTCATAGAAGATATAACATATATCTGTCAGTTGCAGGCTGCAAAATAAGATCATCATTGGTGATGGCGGTGGAAGTGCTCGCTACAAGTGCTAAAGTGACCGTAATCCCTTTAAAGAAAAGCCTCGTCTTCCTCTCACTTCTGGGATTAAGCTGTGAATCGTGTGACCGCTGAGAAAGCACCAGAGATCAGAGCGCTTCCCTTTCTACACTGACATGCTTCAGTTAATGGCAATTATCATCATGTCTTTGATTAATCGTCTTCCTTTCGCTATAATTAAGCCGAAGACGTGACAAGTCTGGCAACAGAAAAGAGTCACACCGTCATCTTGACAAGAATATTTTAACGAGGTAACAAAGAGCTCGGGAGTCAAAAGGGAAGAGCGTCGTGAAGAATTCATCACCCGTGACGAGACAATGTACCTGTGATGTAACGTATGTACTCTGAATACCAGCAGCCCCGGTGCTTGTGTGGCTCTCTGTGCCGAACCTTTGACACGCTGCCCATGACAACAACAAGCTCGTAGCTCCAGAACATCCAAGATGCCTTTTACTTTTTGTTGATTCAAGGTCAGTGCATGGAGATTTCTGTCAATCATTACTGACCTCACAACAATTTTATTTTATCTTCCCATCACATCAGAAACCTGTGAATAGATTCCCGTGTGATTGCACCGTTCCATCACATGTCTGCTAACATCCTCTCATACTGACCTTCATCCTGACACCGCTGTCGGCACGGAGGTAACGATCACTCCTCCGCTGATGAGATTTGCTCTGATAAGAGGTTGGAAATCTAGTGAGGCGTCTTAGTCTCTCAACCACCGTAGATTCCCCGGAAGGATTCTAAACTCTGTAACCTGTCGAGAAGGATCAGAGATAAACTCCGGGAGAGGTTTGCACGTCTTCCATGGGTCCAACAGTCATCTGCAAGAATGAGAATAAGGTATGTAAGGCGATATCTGCATCCACAGGGCTCGTCAAGGTGCTCCGTCGCAGCGGGAGGGGGGGGGGGGGGGGTCCCTACCTGCAAGAGACAGATTGCATCTTGTTCTGCTGGAGGCAGACAGGCAGACGTGTGGAAGATGCTGTCAACATGCATCAAACAAAACTGTCTTGTTGCAGTGATCTTAAAAAGAAGAGAGAGAACAGCTCACTCGCTTCACCAGAGGTGGATGTTAGGATGCATTCATACGTACACGTCTGACAAACAACTGCACTTAAGATGTAAACTGACGACAATATTGTGGATAATTGGACGAACCGACGACCCGCCACCTCTTTTAGTTGCCCCCCCCTGCGCGGACATCATCCTCTTTTCCTATTTCATTACAGTCAATTGAGCTTGAGACATTTCCTCCTCTTCACTGGAAGGGGGGGTAATGGACGTGATTAAAGCCCGTTGATTGTAAGATGTGTTCACGAGAGCTCAGAGTGCTTTCCGATGCCTCGTTCGGAGTGGAGAGGAGGGTGATGGATTCCATCTTGGCACTCTTGCCCTTCTTCAGGGGTCCTGACAGAGTCCGGGGGTCATCGGTTTGATGACACTGTTGTCCGTCAGTTGACTCTCTATTCCTTCCTGCTGCTGTAGGAGCTTTTTAACATTTACTGTCAGCACAGATGTTCAACAAAGAAAGACATCCAGATGTGAGACCTCTGCTTCCTTCAGCTTTCTCAGAACTGAGAGCAGAATTACGTCCAATGAGTTTCCTTTATAACATCCCGGCTATACATTATGATGTTCTTTGTCTGTCAGCCTCGCCGTTGCACCAGTTGTTTTGCACTTGTCAGGTAATTGCTTTGCTTCTCTCCTGGCCTTTCACAGGTAATTATGTGTGCGGCTACGTGTTGGCTATTACGGGAGGCAATTTGTTTGTGTTCTTGCAGGCGGCCGAGTAAAGAAACAGAAAACAAGGTGCACAGATTTGTGTGTGATATATTTGTTTTTTTTCTTGTTTTGCATTCGCTTCAGGCGGTGAGAAAGTGTGCTGCTTACAACATTGTTCTCAGGTTGTTATTTCTAATGTGCACTGAGCGAGGGGGGGTGGGGGGGGGGGCTGTAAGATACAGTTTCTCCTCTGAACTCGGCGCCTGGCAGCCGGCACGCTGTGCCAGAGACGCCGTGTTCCAGGAGAACACAACATCTGTTTCCATTAGGTCCGATTATAGAAGCGCCCCGTCTGTCTGTTGAGTGTCATCAGGTGAGTTCAGAACATGTCAGCTGTGTTCAGATGTTTCAGGCGTCGCGTGCTGATGACTTCACTTCCCATCTGCCACCGTTTGAGTGACGGCAAAAGGAGAATATCCAACTCGTCGGAGGGTGAAATGCAATCACATGATCTCTCACAGAGGAAGCCCGTCAAGCTGCAGCTCTTCATCTAAGATGTTTCTGAGGATTAGAGACACAAGCAGCTTCCAGTTCTCTGTTCCAGGAGTTGTGATACACAACATGTCAGAGTGTGTTTAGGAGAGGCAGGTGGCTGCAAGAGAGATGAGAGAAGCCATCTGGTGGTGAAACATCTCAGAAACTATATCACTATAACTGTTTTTGGTTTAAATCCATTGGGATCCTGTCAAATTTAATTACACGATGCTTTACTCAAAACAAGACGTTAAGTTCGAACTTATAGTCAGCAGAGTTTATACAGTCTGTATAAATGCCTCTGTGCCCTTTTAAAAACATGAACTACACATTCAAAGTCAGACTAATGGGGAACTCGGGGCTAAAAAACCCACTGGAATGAAAAAGAAGACGTATCTTGAATTACAGGAAAGCCTGTAGGTGTTAGCTGTGGTGCATCGCGGTACGACCTTCAAAGTAAAAGTGCAACAATAGTAATTCTGTAGACACACTATCAGATTATATGTGGTTCACTTAGAAAACAATCTGGGTAATATTAATCTAATTAAATCAACGTTTATTTTGTACCAACCAACATCGTGTGACATTGATTTTAGTTAAATAAACTGTCGTCACATTTGGGCTTGAACGTCTTCCTGAAAGCTCTGGAGGTTTATTGTGAAACCTTTATCAGGTGGTGATTTTATTCGAATCCTGCTGAGTGGTTATAAACTGAGGCAGGATCATGATGTTCAAACTCCGGCATCATGAACGTCGTCCGGTTGTTTTTCAGCCATGCAAGGACAAAAACATCCACCTCTGGACCCCCGACAGCTGCAGGTGTCAGAACCTAATGGCTCTGGCGTGGCGAACCCGGGCCAGAGGCCCTCTGGAGCTCAGATTGACTGCGGCCGGGTTTAATGGTGCTTGTGTGTACTGACGGTCGGCATGAAATGATGGAGGCTCTTACACGCGTGTTCATGGCAGGATATCAGAGATGTTTCCTGTCCTGAACATTTCCTCTGCTGCAGCAGGTGTAGCTAGATTAAAAGCTCCCAGCTTGTCTCCAGTAACACGTCCAGTTGTAACGCAGCCTGTCTGTAATGATCCTATTGTACACAAATCAAAACAGTTTGTTTCCAGCATCAAGCTGTGTGCAAGTCTGAATTGTCGGTGGAGGAGAAGCGAAGAGACGCTGCCCACACACGGCAGTGAAATTCAACCTCCTAATTAGGTTCACAGACTCTAAACCTCCTCACAGGCAGTAAAGTGAAGAAGGAGGCGGCAGTAAACACGCCGTCCCTCCGTGAACCGTGCAAACAGCCGTTAACAACATGAATCATATTTCCATCTTCATTATTGGCATTAACTCTAATCCAGGTGGTGTTTTGAAAAGGCAGATCAAAGCTTCTGAAAGGCCTCAGACACCGTTAGAAGAAGATGCAGCGACCCCCAGGAAGGTCCCTGAACATCCATCACACTCTGTTACAGCTGAATATCAGGAGGGTTGTTGGACAGCGAGCTGCAGGCGTAACACACGTTCACGCCTTCATGCACACACACACACACTCTTCAGGCCGGGCTGATACAAGCTCACCAGGTCGTGTTTTCCTCCTCCAGAAGTCCCACGCGAGTTCGATATCGGATCTTTGTCTCGGGCTTGAGCAGGACTGATGGCACCGCCGAGCCGCCACAAAAGGTCTCGCTAATCACAGCCGCTGCATTATTGGACCGTTTCTCACCAATCTGTGAAAGGAAAGTCCTCCGTCAGCACCGTCAGCCCCCTTTGTGTTCCTTCAACTCCTGCTGACAGATTAAGACGGCTTCGTTTTTCTTCCTTGCAAAGACTTTAATTTAGCTATTAAGATGAAAGCCGACATTATATTATGATGCAGTTGTTTTGTCCGAGAAGGACAAAGAATCCTCGGGACGGTCTGTTGGATTATTCTGGATTTTTAACAGTTTCATCCCTCAACATCAAACAACGAGGCTCCGAGCTCATCAAGTATCGATGCTTTCTGCAAATAATCCCTCCTGAATGATACACTGGACCTTTACTGACACTACGACGGGGGTAAACATGTATCACAGATACAATGAGGGTTCAGGCAGGTAGCAGGAGAGCTGCTTCGGAGGATTCATGATCCTGTTGGACGCTAATAGACGATTGAATGAAATGAAATGATATTATATCAATAGACGACGTCACTCGATCACAACGGGCCGTTTGTCAAACATGTTTTTTTCATGTGTTCTATGTTGCATCCAAGCAGCAGACAGTAAGTGCACCCAGGATGATTTTGAGTGCTGGTTTTGAGCCGTACAAAGTTGATCCGTGCTGGGAATGAAATGCATCTCACCCACTTTGCCGCCGCTTCGAACAAGAGCTTTGCAAAGTAGCTGTTGAACATTTCATCTGCGGGCGGCGGAAAGAGGCGTCTCTCTTCCGCAGCTGATGCTCTCAGTGTAATTGCACCATCTCGGACGGTGACGAGGGGGTTCTGCTGTCAGGAGGCTCTTGTGCGATGCACTTTCTGTTTTTTCGGTCTGTTCCAACACCTCCACAGAACAACGGTTCAGTTTCACAGCAACCAGATGTTTTGCAAAAGAGGTGCAGCGGCAGGAGCTGACGACTGGACGTCAGACTGAGCTCTCTTTTTTTTTTAAACACAGATTTTGACGCTTATACATTAATTAGACGTTAAAGCTTAAAGGAACATGCTGGTGTTTTCAGCCGGGGCCGAGGGAGACGGGACCATCAGTCATCACGGGGCAGCCAAAAGGACCTTCGGGATTTGGTATCTGCCGTCCAATGATTGAGCTGCTGACAAAAAGGATGTGTGTGTGTGTGTGTGTGTGTGTGTGTGTGTGTGTGTGTGTGTTAATTACCAGAGTGTAATCAAGCCTTTTCATGTCGGATGTAAATAACAGTTGATTCGAAAGGTTGTTCAAAATCACAGTGACCACTCAAATCAAATCTCAAACGTTGACCCGTCCCACCCCCCCGATGTACGATCCAGGGGGTGGGACAAATCACGAGGGATTGTCTGCTTCCAACGAGAGACGGGGAGCAACATGAAGAAGATTATTGTATGAAAACGTGAACCATTCATGTTTAAATAAACCTTCTCTTTCTCCTGATCTGTTTGAGATCAGACACAGAAAAGAAATCAGACCTGAGATGTTCCACCGGACTATCCTCCGACCGTATTCAGATCTTTATCCAAAGGAAAAGACTTCTTCTGAAAGCCGTATCTCGTCTTTTAACATTTCCTTTGACTGTGGAAATGCATGTCAGAAGGATGTTGAATGCAGCGAGGCGGTTTTGTTTCCATGGTTCCTTTATGTCGTCGGGTCGTCTTGATTAAACTCGTTGAGCTGCTGCCTTCAAGTTCACCCTCCAGAAACTGAAACAGTTTTCTTACATTACAAGTGGGAGATGGATAAAAAGCGTTAAGGAAACATTTTATTTTGTGTTATTTGTATTTATTCTTGTTGTTTTTAAAGGACAAACTGCAACAAATGGACAGTAATTGAGTCCAAGTTAGCCTGAGGGGCTAATTTGCATCTGCAGTCTCTGGCTGGTTGTATTGACAAAGTGACAAAAATTTAGTAGTAGAGAGACTTGAAAGAACTACTTGGATGACCTATCAGACAATAAGAAACAAGATGATAGTACAGCAGGAACATTAACAGCTCGGGGGCGGCCGCGGCTCAGGAGGAAGAGCGGGCTGGTCTTCTGATCCGAAGGTTCCTGGTACGATCGCCGGCTCCTCTCGAGTGATGAAGAGTCCTTGAGCAAGACACTGAAGCCCCGAACGCTGCTGCATGTGTGAACGTGCTGGCAGGCTGGCGAATGAGGCTACGTTTGTAAAGGCTTCAATTACCGTCAATGTAGAAAGGTCATGACCAGTAAGATCTCTGATACACACAGGTGACGACTTCCTGTGACACCTTTTACTGAGAACATACAGGGAACGTTCTGTCCAGCCTCCTCGAGCTGAATCTCTGCGTGTTCGGTTAGTAGTCGACCTCTTGTGATGCGGCGGAGGGGGAGCAGTGTGGAGCGAGATTTTAAGAACAAATCAGAGATTTGCATCCTTAATTCGTGTGTCCCCCTACACACTCCCACTCAGGAACAGTTCACTGCGGCGTCTGACGCTCTTCTTGCATCATGACAGCAGGTTTGTCACGGCGACGCTCCAACATGGTCGACTCCTGAGACCCCTGAGAGGTCGGTGACCACAGACAGCAGGCGAGAGGCTGCAGCGTGTCCTGGAAGGAGGTGAGACTAGAACCAAAGGAGACCTGCCACACCATGAAATCCTCGAGAAAGATTCCAGATGTGTGTCGAATACAATAAGCGCACGTTATGCAGGCGAACACATCGAATGAGCTGTGACAAGAAAGTGACAGAAGGCTGCGTCCCAGGAAGTAGAAGGATGAATTCATGTCAGGGAATTATGTGGAAGAAAGAACTGTTTCTGTCATATATACAGTATTATATATATATACACACTGTATATATTCCTGTGTGTTTACAACTCCTCCTTCAGAATGATTTGATGCTTTAACATAAAGCTATCATATGTTGATAAATACTAAATATTTATGAAGAATTCAACCATCTTTTATTCAGTGTGTCAATAAGACGCCTGATTGCAGCGTCGAACCTGCGACGAAGAATCATCTTTGCATAAAGCGTCCTGGCGCGCCGTAATTAACTTTTTAAATTTTGTGTCATGATTCCTGCTTTTAAATCAGCATGAAGCCGCTCTTTTATTTCCACCTGATTAATAAAAGACCCGCGAGTTAAGAGTTTGTGTGTGTGTGTGTGTGTGTGTGTGTGTGTGTGTGTGTGTGTGTGTATGTTTTTTTCTGTCTTTGGTCTCACTTTGAGTCTTGAGGGGTAAAAGTGGAGGTTTGAAAGTGGAGCGCGAAAAGGATTCGTGAACAACCTTCAAGAACGAGCTGCACCCCTCCAGACCGGAGCCCCCGCCCTGCCGTGATCCCTGTTAGAGCCGAGACGTTACAGGCCCGGCTGTGAACCTGCGATAGACGCTCGGCTCATTTCCCTCATTCTCAGCTCAGGCTGTGACCGGCGGACGCGGGAGGCACTGAGGTAAATATTTCCTTTGTGGGGGAGTTTAACCTTCACTGAACCCCACGAGAGAGAGATTAACGTCTCTTCTTCTTTGACTCTTCACACAGACTAAAAGACATCTACAATTCTTAGACTTGATGTAAGAACAGATGATCATGTGACCCATCTGTACATATATATTATATCTGTATACAGACCGAGGTGAGCGATGGGGGAGCGAGGCGCCCTGTAGAGGATGGAGCAGCGGAGTGTGTGAAGAGGAGGGTTGGAACCTGCCCATTGATTGCAGATAGGAAGGAGCAGCTTGATGAACTGCCCTGTAAGCAGGAACCGCTGTTTTGGACTTAATGCGTGTTGAGATACGGAGGCGGTGAAGCGATCGGAGAGGAGCTGCGGAGCAAACATGTTAAATCCTGCAGGTGAAACACTCTCGTAAGTCCACCCTGTCACCATGCATCTCTCAGACATAAAGGCAGACAACAAAATTGATGAGAGCATTTGGTCGTCTAGCGAAGGGAAAATAAAAGCAGGTCCACTCTCTGTATTTTTCCTGTCATGTCTTTCTGCTGGAAATAATGACTGCATGTTTGATAATAGTGATCCAAGAGGACGTCGAACCATTAAAGAGGCTGTGAGGCGCCGGCAGCCTTGATGGGCTGAATGTCACCCGTTCAGTGGTTTCATGATTAATAATACAACACAGAGGCCTTTAAGATTCCTCTGGCGTCCTCACAAACACCGACAAACACCACACGCGCCTTGTTTGGATTGACTCATCCTGCTACATCGCATCACTGACTGGTACCAAAAGTTAACAAGAGACTCGTCCTCGAAACATAAGTCAGCAAACATTTCTGGGAATCCGAGTTGTTCTGTTGGTCTGATGAATCGGACGCCCGGTGTGTTAACAGGTGCTTTAAAATACTCCCAGAGAACAACGTGAGCAGTCTCTGAACAGAGAAGTATTTTCATTGTGTGGAAGCTCAGGTATCGTCCATTAACACTGCATGTTAACCGCCAGTCACAGCAGAGTTAAGAACTCAGGTTTTAAAATCACAACGTCGTCCGACGACACACAGAGTGTGTCAAAACTCATGAAGGGAGTGATGTTTGAAGGACGGGAGCTGCAGTGCTGCTTCGCTCGGAGAGCAAACCTGCACCAAATATAATATAAAAGTTCTTTAAGATGCTAATTTTTAATGCACCTGCCCCCAAAAAATCAAGTCCTCGTCTGACTTTCTAGCAGTCGTCAGATCAACGGGATGAAGTCCAGCGGCCGCGGCGATCGTTGTCCAGCTCTTCAAAATTAAACCACTTGTGCTTCATTGATAATCGACATGACACTGAAGGAATTACCCACAATGCAACTTAATCGCCAGTTCGGGGGAGATATGATTGTACTGTGCCAGCAGCTCAGTTCTCCTTTGAGCAATCGAAGCGTTGTGGAGGATCACTCTCAGTCTCCTCTGTTCATTCCAACATCAGCTCCGTCTGAGGACATAATCCCATCATCAATCAGAAGTACTTAACACTTGTGCACGTATTCATGCTGTCAGTGTGTTCAGCAACAGGAGGGAGTCTCAGTGTCTTTGCACTGCATAAATAACTTATATAAGACCCCCGTAGACGCTTCGACACCGAATCAGGACTGTGAACACATCATCTGCAGACAGCACACTAACCTAATCAAGCGTAAATGTGTCCTAGCGGAGCACGTCCCCCCCCTCAGAACGCCTGCCAAACACCGGAGGAATCGTCCTCCTGCCTGACTGACAGCGCACATCCTCTAAACGCTGTGAGTGGAGCTTTGAGGGCTCAAACTGGATAAATCCTGTTGCTGCCGTCGCTCCAGGCCAGTGGAGGGATTTTCTCGGGGGGGGTGTGTGTGTGTTTGTGTGCGTTCGAGGCTCGGCCACAATGCATTGTGGGGGTGCTGGTGAGTCACAGCTGTGTGGAAGCGGTGATAGAGATGGAGAACAGCTTTCTGAGCGTCAGCCGTAAGACCCGGGCGGACATGTGGGACCTAATCGAGTATGGCACTCCTCAAAGCACCAAAACGGACACGGACTACCAGCTCATCTTTTCATCATTATACATTCTGTGTTTGTGCTGCTGTGAGCCCACAAGCAGGATTAACGGCCCTCAGCTGCTGGTCCTTTGTCCCTTGTTGTTTTATTTCACGATGACATATTCATAGATTTCTATTCGAGGGTAGAAATAAGAAAAAGTGCAAGCCGAAGACAATACCTCGCTGAGCCAGAAGGACCTTTCCGATGTAATTTAAAGCTGATGGGTACAACCTTCCGCCCTGCTGAGTGCCAGAGTGAAAAGCCATCGGAGCATGAAGGGGCTGTCCCGTCCACTCACACACTGACACATTGCTGATTCATTGACAGCGATGTTTCTTTTCTTTCCTCTTTAACTTCCAGTTTGGATGCTTGACAACGAGCGAGTGAAGAGATTTCTGCTTCTGCGACATCGTGACAAGGAGAAGACGCAGTAAGACGACCTCGGGGTCCGTCTCCGCTTCGTGGACCGATTCGAAGGGGCGAGTTTGCCTTTCCTGGTTTTGTCCGTTTCAAGAGAAACAGCAGATTTGCGTTTGTTGGAGGTAAAGTTGAGGCTTTTGTCCAGTTGTGATTCTGACATTCGTACAAACAAGCAACTGAGGACGGCAACAACTTCACCACAAGCTCTCCAGAGTCACATCTTTTTAATCCTGATAAGGTTGCAAGTCAGAGATTTGCATCTCAATTGCGCAATAGTTGAAGCCGGGGTTTGGTACTGAAAAGGTCGCTGGTTCAATCCCCAGTACAGGGCAGGACGTGCTGACGTGCCCTTCAGCAAAGCACCTAAATCCCCAACTGCTCCCATGTTGACGCCAAAGGTTTGTGTGTGTTTGCATGTTCAAGTACGGACGATTTAAATACGGAGAAAAATTACATTTTGAAAATACAGCGAGGCTTCAAGTTCTGTGGTTTTGACCCGACTACCGTGGACCAATCAGGGTTCAGTTTAATGGGACGTCAACGAGAGGTGGCTCGTTGTTCGGGAACAACAATGATCTGTAAAGAGTTTATCATTTGATGCATCAGATCAGCTCGGGGTCCTGCAGACGATGACGGCCCCGGACACTGAGGCCTCCGGACCACCGGACTGCTGCTCCGCCCCTCCTGACACCAGACACATTACAACTGTTATCATTTATTTAAAGTCCAGCGTTGGTCTGACATCACACTCCAGCGATGGACTTCTAACTGAAGTCAAATAAGTTTCGATGTAACTCAGACTTTGTGTTTCGGTCACTTCCTCTTAAAGAGACTCGGGAGAACAACACAACTTACAGCCGACACATTTTTAAGGTCAGCTGTCGTCAGCCAAACGGACGTTGGCATCAAACATCCTGACAAGTATCAACAACGTCGTCTGAGGCCGGCTGGGACGGATGACATTCATGTTTTTAATGAATCCTCTCCACAGCTGATGGATGGACATTCATCCTGCTAATCTCAGATGGTCGGCATGTCGCCGTCCTCCCTGTGAATCGTACTGTGTTCTTGTCACAAGCTTTCCACAGTTTCAAAGGTCCGTCCGCCGCGTCGGATCAAACCGAACCGACTTCCAGCTGCAGATTAAAACCGGCCGACATGACTAGTTTCATCTGTCTGTGAAGAACGAAAGGTTAATCGAAGAGGTTTTCTCTTCAGCCATTCAGAAACGTCTGGTGACCTCCTGTCAGCCCCCCCCCCCCCCCCCCCCCCCCCCCCCCCCACCCCCTCCCCCCGTCTGATGTCTGAGACGACAGCTATTGACATATAAGAAAATAGATCCGGATGAAGAGCCGTCAGTAAATGTTTGTCTTAATCCTCCGAAGCCAGCGAAATATTATTAAAGCAGCCAGTCATGAAAAGTCGGCTCGTCCGTCATCCGTCAATCACTCATCGGTTGGACCACTTTGTATTTAATGAAGGGAGGAGGGAGGAGGGAGGAGGGAAG
>CAAKHC010015422.1:0-24371 GCA_901007825.1 Macroramphosus scolopax
CGGGGGGGGGGGGGGGGGGGGGGGGGGGGGGGGGGGGGGGGGGACAACACTAAGAGAATGGTAAGATTTCCCATCCACGCCGAGAGCACGTACAGAGGAAATGGGCCGAGAGCCACGAAGTGGCGGAGGGAAGAAAAACAGGGAGAGTCTCGAAGCCTGGAACAATGAATAATGTTGGAATGCATCTACACGAGCGCCAGGGTTTGATGTACGGACAGAGGAAGACAGAGGAGGATATAAAGAGGAGCAGCTCATATAGGACACACTGAGGAAAAGATGTGTCAAGGAAACATCATTTACATGACCTACGTGAGAATGCTACAACACTTCTATGTAATCAAAGGAATGCGTGGGGGGTTTCTGCATGTATGTAAAACTGGTGTCTTTATTTCTCTGCTTCTGACAGCCAGTCATGATCTAACTGCACCACGGACAAGTAAACACACTCTGTGTTAGCTCGTACATCACCCACTGGGAGCAAAATCTGATACCATTTTTCCAATTATCATGTTCCCTCCACCCCCCCCTTGGCACAACTCCTACTCAATTTTGAAAGCATTTCTCTACTTATGCAACCAAACACTTTTATGTCTTTTTAGTCACATCCAATCCTTCTTGTTCTTTTATCCCCTTTGCTCATCATGCAGCCAGCTCAGCGCTCCGGCATGTCAGGCTGACTGAGAATTCGCTACCCGGTTGCATAAACTACCGTAAGTTTGAAAACTAAACTTTGTCCTTTGGACAACGTAAGTCCGTGAGCTTAGAAGGTTCATCCAGGAGCGTTGCATAAACCCTCTTAAGTTGTTCCCTTTGCCTAAGTGTTTAGACTAAAGGCTTTACTGGTAGTTACTGACATAATGCAGCACATGTGCATTCCAGTTAACATGATTAAACCTCAACGCAGCTGTGGCAAAGTGTTGCTCTGCCACGACTTGGGAAGGAAGTTTCAGGTGAGCTGTCCAACGGAAGGTGAAGTGAAGACGACTGCTACAACCGACCAGAGACACCCGCAGACAAAAAAAACCCTCAAGGACAGGAACACTTGCAGGACTGCTGGCAAGGCCTGGTTCCTCCTCATCACATATGTGGAGATCTTTAAGATTGCACATCGCTTTTTTAAGAGACTGGTGTGACATTTTCAGAGGACGATGGTTACTAAGGATCTTTTAGTAACCAATAAGGGAATAATAGGGTTGTTAAAGGGTAAACAATTTCCCTTATAACATCCAAAGGAAATCCTTATTGTGATTTTATGCAACTGATTTTTTCTTTTCAAATGACTGTTTGGCTTTGTGAACACCCTGAACCTGTAAAATACATTTTTCCAGTGTTGAATCCTTCTAGCCTGTCAGATCATTCTATGCATTGTATGTTAGCTTGACCTCACAGAACACACACAAACACAACAATACACAACAATACACACAACACATTCAACTGCAGAACTACTTACAGCAGCGGCACTTCAACGATCAAGTGCACAAGGTGGGACAGAAGCTCCTCAAGGAGGTCCTCGCTGTCTGCTCATACACAAAGGGGTTGAAGAAGTTATTATATAGGAGTTATTTTGAAAGACGTTATAGATCCCAGGTGATCAGAGTCTCTCGCTGCAACAATCCCTCTCCAAATGTGTCCTACCCATCAAACATATTAGAAATCCTGAAGGTTGAGTGTGTTTCTTTATTAAAAATGTGTGAGTGGAATCTGTAAGTGTGTACAGGAATATGACAGCCAGGGCAGATAAATGTGAAGAAGAAGATGTATGATGATGATATTTCTTAACTTTCCCTGTGAGTGAGCGTCATGTTATGTTTATTGATGGAGGTAATAAAGATGGATCATATTTGGCCAAAAGGATTCAGACTTCTCTTATCCAAGTTTAAAAACGGGTCACTAGCTGCTTTGTGCTGATTACGTGATTGATAAATAGCTAATTAAGACCTAATGTGTCTCCCGAGAGCCAGACACGGACAGGACGTTGTTATTTTTGTGTCAAGTACTCATCACTCTTTAGGTCCTTTGATTTTGTATCTGACACTTCGGCCGGTTGTCAATCAGAATCAGTTGTTAAATCACATGAAGCTGATGTCTTCGTGCTTGTTTCAACCTCCCTCTGACACCCCTTCCTCCTCCAGACCGGTCTGTGATGGAGCTCACCTCTGCAGGAGCCTGGTGCCCTCTCCTGGTAGGTGAACTGCAAGTGCAGCTCCTCTTCACTCATCTCCCTGATGAACACCTTGAGCAGGCAGCGGATCATGAAGAGTGCATTGTGTGCCTGCCAGATAAATAGCTGACTGCGGAAGAAAAATACAAAGCAAGAAAACACCTTCAAGGTCAAACACAAAACTGTTACTGAAATGAACGCAAGAAAGTGACATTGTGCCGGGTACTTGAGGAGATTCATGTCCTAAAATGTATCAAAAGGAAGCTTGGCTGATCATCAACGTCCTTCAGTCATACTGGCACTGAATGTTTGGCCCACTGAAACTGGAAAATAAAACCCTAACTGCTGCAAGAGTGGCGTTTTATAGCAGTCTGAGGCTCTTTGTGTCAAATTCATTTCCTGATTGGAAGTGATAAAGCTTCAGGATATCACTTTAAATATCCCACTCGGATCATTTAAATGAGGGTCACATTAAAAGCAGTGACCTTGAAGTGCTTCTGAAATAATGACGCTGCACCTAACTTCACTTATAATCTTGGAGTTAGATCTTATGCCTACAACGGGGACAAACAGGGACAAGGTTGGCGAAGGTTGGTGCTCGCCAGAACGTTTCACAACCGCCATAAAAAGTCAAGTCAATTATATTTATATAGCCCAGAATTACAAATTAAAATGCCTCAGAGGGATTTACAATCTGTACAGTGTGACAACCTCTGTCCTTAGACAAAGAGATGTATAATCAGTTGCATAATTGCATGTAAAATATGGCTCTTTCACACTACTAGAACACAAGTTACAGAGCTATAACACAGTTCCATAACTGACCACATGGTGGTGCTAATAACACCACTGCTGCTGAGCAGCCCAGGAACAAGTGTTGATGGATAACAACATAAGATACCACCAGAAATCTCTCGTAATTGTGCAGCTTTGAGTTTTATAAATGGCCACAAGTTGGTGCTATTGGTGCTTTGATATCTTGTGCACTTGCACACAGAGAAGCTATATATCAAGTTTAATCTTTTTTGAAGCAACATAATGTAGGTTTTCCTAAGCAACAGCACCCTCTGTTGGCATAAGTGGTAGTTACAGGACGCTGGTTCATTTCATACCGTTGATCTGTCAGATGGGAGAGTACTGCACTACTTGTAACATTAACTTGAAGGGAAACAACTGGGACAGAGAGGAACAGAAAAATGTTTTAACATGAGGTCAAAAGGCTTTCAGTCTTTCTGTGAGAATAGCGATGGGAGGTCAATGTCAGCGGAAACAAACAAAGTTTTATAGGAGGAAATGGGCGGGGCCTGTATCCAGCATCTAGTGATTGTTAATACAGAATGAAGAGTTTGTGCATCAATCTGTTTTGGAAGCAGAGCTTGGCAGTGACTGCAGAGTTATGTCGCATCTGTTGATGGTTAAAGCTCGGCAGTCTTCTGGTGGGAAATTGTAATCACTTCAGGGTTTTGTGTGCTTTACAAAAATAAATGTAGACTCCCTGACTACCTGTGATCAAACAAGAACTGGCCTCCAATCCCTATAATGAACCCTGACGCACACTGAGGCTATTGTTACTGACACAACCGTCTGGAGTTCTTCACCTCCTTGGGAGGTTCCCATACTCACTCTTTGCATTCTGTAGAGATTTTCAACTCTTTGGTTCTTCCCAGGAAGACTCTCACCAGGGCGCCAAAGTTCCCCGTTCTGGGATTGTTTTCAACTGGAGTAAAACGTAGGAGAGAATTATCATCTTTATTACCAACAGAAATGCTTTAATATGACAGTTATTTATTCAAACAACAAGAACTTTTCATTGAAACTTTTACTGAGAGAAATTGATTTTTCATTGTGACAGTTTGACCAAGACGATGATTGATAGAAAAGTCAACATACTGAGGATCTTTGCCAGGGGGATGACAGCCTCTTCCAGCAGCTTGGAGTGTCCACTGTTGAAAGGAAAAGGGAGGATATATCTAGGTCAAATATATGCAGGATAGGATCTTAAGGTTTGTACCAACTGCCCTCTGACAAAGGCATTTTACAATGTCAGAGATCTGCAGTGACAGAAATCCAGATATTCAGGTGTCTCCTGGCTGAAACCATAACTAACCCAATAGAAACTTGATAAAACATTGAGAGAACACAGCCTGCCGCCCATATATTTTTCTTTTAGTATTTTTTCCCTTCATTTGGCATCTTTAAGACTTTGTCAGCCAAATTGACATCCAGCCAAATTCAATAACTCATGTAATCCAGCTGTAAGACTAAATGTCAATTGTATTTTCAAAGGAACTAAATGCTAACCAGTCAGTCCATTGTGAGATTAACAGGACAATAACCCGGATGAATCATTACACGGGTGAGTTCTTCAAACATCCTGGTGAGCAGATGCTCAGAGAAATTGAGATGGAAGTTTCTCAAGCCTGTGTGAAGAGTCACTATCACACATAGTGTGTTGTCCTTGAAATGAGGGCAACCAGAATATAAAACCTTAGTAATTATCCAACGAAATAAATAAATCTAATATTGGAGCCATCAGGGAGAATCCTAGAATAAATCTGGCACAGGAGCACTTCTGTGTGTGGTGTGTACCTGCTGGTGGGACTGATGAAGGTGAAGGAGATCAGCTGGTTCCAGAAAGGATCATTCTCAGATATGGAGTCAGTGCCCACCAAAGCCTTGAGACTGGAGTTATCGGACAGGTCGCTGACCTGGCTTGTGTTGGCTCCCATCTCTACAGGTTCCACTCAGCCAGACTCACTGGCTCCTCACTGCTTTTTCACCGGGCATATGCCAAATCCTGGGGCACAAGAAATGCGTTAATGTTTGATGCAATCACCACAAACAAAAAAACAGCAATAGTTTAGTTACACATAGCTGTTACATTTCTACCAGCACCAATGCTCAAACTTATATAGTTATTATGACATCACATCATATAAACTGCCTCATATATATGTATGTAAGTTAATTATAAGAAATAGAACAGGTCCAAAGAATAATAGAAATGCCTGTAGGAGATGTAAGTGGCTGCATTTTGTAACATTCACTATATGACTTCTAACAATGGCCGATGGTAAACATAGTCCATGTGAAATAACACAGTTAGTGCTTTAAAGACCTGATAAATTGGACCAGAAGCGAACACGTGCAAGCAGAATCGAACATTATACATTTGTCCTGGTATATTGGTGCTTAGGAAGTAACATAGTTACAAAGAAGCATGAAGTTAATAATAAGAAAGAAAGAAGAAATAATAAGAAAAAAGGTACTGAAGTCAAGTAGAATAAAACAAGTACAAAGAAACAATCCAATTTCAATACATGAATTAATGGAAAGGTCACGTTTAAGGATGTCACACTGTGAACCAGGACGTTTGTTTTGTCCTTTTTAAATGACACACACACCTTTCGCACACAGTGTCACTTAGAGGATCCCGGTGTTACGTCGAAATCTGCTCCCACATTAAAATCATGTCCCTGGTGGCCCTCCACATTTGGGTTTAGTACTTACTAGGTTATATGGAGCCACGATAGGTGGCTCGGGGGTTGGGGATGAAGATGGAGTAGAGGGGGAAGCAGAATTCAACACAACACCGGCCCTACTGGGCATACTGGTGTAGCCAGTGAGGCAACATGTTCTCCGGAGAGCTGGGGCATACCAGATACGTGCCAAAGTCATGCATCACGGATGCTATTGTCTACTATGTATTTAAGGTGACACAGGCAAGTCACAAACCTGGGCTTAGCGTATGCACGCCATCAAAACTATTCTCCCATTGTATATACTTGCTATCACAAACGAATGCACAATTTGGTGCGATTTCATGCAAAAGGTGCATGAAATCGTATCACTGTCATTTATTTAGCTACACGAGATAGCCCAACCTGTATCAATAGCAGGAAATAACGTGAGTGTGTACCTTGGTGACTTTGACTGCCAACACCGTAAGAGCTAAAACCTGGGTGAATGAGTGATTTGTGAGCGGGTCCAGTTAACCCGCAGTGTTTACTAAGTGCACAGAATAGCAGCTAACGTCCACTGCTTGTTTGCTATCAGCTGACCGCTTAGCTTACCTGTCATATATGCTTCTCGTCGTTTCCGAGGCTCTCGCGGCACCTGGGGGTCGATATTGGACGACTGTTCGTCCACGATAAATAAGGCTTAGTCCAATTTGTTTTTGAAGTTTAACTTACAAAGGCAAACTCTTGGAAATGTGAAGAATTTCAGACAGCTAAGTTCACTCTATATACTCCTTTCCTCCATGTTTTCCACGTCGCCACCCCTTGCGTGATGACGACATATAGGCACTGACATACGTCCGTGACGTTGCAGAAGGAACTGGGGCGAATAGATCTCAACTGCCGGTCACTGACCTAAAGTCAGTCTGACTGTTTACTTGAAATTTATTTTGGAAACATCGATGTCATTAACCCTGTCAGCATGAATCCAGTCTGCATGTGTTTATATTGTTGGTATCCTGCTTTTATATTTGGACTGTCATTATTAAACTGACTTTAGTTTTACACAGGCCTGCCTTCACATTTATACCATATCATACATAAACATCATTTTCAATGTGAAGTCAATCAACTAATTGAGATTCATGCTATATTATTACTAATATACTCTTCCATATGTTCTATGCTCATTGTAAACTTAATTTCCATTTATCAAATGGAAATCATGAAACTGTAAAACCCCATTAAGAAATGTAAGATATATAAATATATGATGAACTATAAACTTTCAGTTCCTCAATGACTTTACATAGGTGAGGAAAATGAATGAGCATTTTTTTATTTGAAGAATTTCATTTATTGAGAGCAGGGGAGACTTAGAAAAACTACCACATTGAGTTTGAATATTCAATACAGTACAGTAAATGCATGCATCAGTTAAAAATTGAAATATATAAACAATAATCTGAGGGTTACTGAAACATGAATGAAATCAAAATAAGGTAACACAATAACATAAGGTTAGAAATGCAATTCCATTCAAAGCAGACTGATAAATTAATATATAGTTTCTCTATATTATATCCGGAAATATTTACACTTTTGTAGATGCATTACAATCAATTAAAAGGATCAATCCATCTTCTTATCAGCGGTTATAGTGGATCCATTGGCAGTGGCCTCGCCATTACATTCAGCCTGAAAGATAAGAAGAATAGTTTAATTAATTGTTAGCCTCATGACATTGAGAAATTCTTACAAAAAAAAGATAAGTCATGATTAGGTCAAGTGAACCCAACTTTCACTCCCTTAAATTCTCCTAAAAGATAATTAAACACAGAAAAAGGATCTATAAACTCATCATTTATCAACCTACCTCCTTGTATGTCCCATTACACTTCTCACCAACTTTTTCTTCACTACTGCCAGTCTCCTGGACTGCCTTTTTGGTCCAGAAGGTATTAATTATTGGTGAGATTAAAGGATAGAGGAATGGCTCCAGGAATCTCTTGTAGACCCACAACAGGACCGGAATGACAATACAGGGAATGCACACCATGATTGTGGCTCAAACAGGCTGCCCTCAATGAAGAACCTGTAGCACAGAAAAACACAGGGGATATAATTATGAATTGTCTTCTGTGATCAAAAGGGTGATACTTAACATGAACATAATATATACATACATTACACAATGTTTTAAAAAGGTCAAAACTGAATATTCCTCCAAGCTTACCCATCTTATATTATATCAACTGAAATAGCAAAGTAAAACTCTTCTCTCACCACTGGTTCTTGCTTTGGAGAGGAGGATACTGACCCAAATGCTAAATATAATGGAGAACATCTTGCATTCCTTTCATAACCCACTGGTCAAAGAGTTGAGCAAATTCAGACAAACTCCTTCAACTCCTCAGTATCAAAATCTACAGGAAGTTGTTCCTGCCAGCTGCCATCACTCTGGAAAATGATTCTCTGTGGGCAGAGGACCGACTGAGGCCTGTCTTTCACAAAAATATTTTAACAATGTTCCAATTGGATCTCATCTATTACCTCAACCATGGATGTTATGTTTTTATCTGGTATCTGGTCTGTTTCCCTATGTCTTTTAGCAGGATAACGCAAAAACGACCCAGCTGATTTTCACTGAACTTTCTGAATGGATGTAGAATGCATCAAAGAAGAGCCCATCACATTTTGGGGCAGATTCATTCAACATAGCGGAAAACAGCATTTTCTTATACATGGACCCTGGTGGAGGCTCTGACCCGGAGTACTTCTCTAGCTCCATTTCCACAAAGCTATAGCAGACTGTGTGGGGAATTTCATCATATCATTAGTTGATACTTGTATGTGATGAAATATGTCGGCATTACTCTGTTGTTGTCTCCTCTCACTTACTGAAATTGTCAGACGAGGAACATGCCAGGAAAATTGGGGCTTCTCCTGCTATTTGACTAGTTTCCAACAGAACTACATCCCTGACGGACTTTGATTTTGTGTTAGCTAACACCATCTTTAATAATTCTGGGAGAAACACCCTGTTCAACCGCAAACTTTGTCCTGAGAACATTTCGTGTGTTAACTTGTCTTGTTATTGTTCTGCGAACTATGTCGACGTCACCTGACTGTTAGCTAGCACCTTAAGCTTCCCACTCTCGCTCAGCGGTTAACTTAATAGCTGTGAATGACTTTAAAAAAAACAGCGGACTGAACAACGCTTCTAACGTGAATTAAAAAACTCACCTGTGTAGATTTAAAAAAAATAGCAAGTGCTCACAGAATAATGTTCCTGAGGTTTTGAGCTCCGCAGCGAAACGTCTGGAACACGACTCGCATGCGCAAAAAACTACTTCCGTAGAAGAAGAAGAAATAAGCGGAAGTTAGGAAACAACAAGGCGCCCTTCTTCAAAACAACAGTATGCGTGTCTGAATTATAATAATCTTATAAGTGCTCCCACATCCTAACAGTGCCAGAAGCAAGTTTCTTATCATCATTTTTAACCGTTTATATTATTTGGTTGAATGCACGCTAGTGAAGTAACTGCAGTAAGCCATTTACAGGTGATGATGTCATGTAGCCTAGCTTAAGATCAGACAAACATTCGTTTCTTGCCTGTGTTTCAGTTTGCACAGACACCTTTTCGGGTAAGTTTTAGCTATTCTTTTCTATATTAAACTACATTCCAAGTTTCCTAAACGACAGCTAAGTTTACGTTGTTTTTCGACATTGAGTTGCTGCGATATATCTGAGCAGATTGTTGGCATTATTTAGATTATGTTGTGCGCAAGAGGGCGAGTGACAAAAAGTTATGTCTGTACTGAGAACTGCCATTGCATATTTATGCATTATTTAACTTTACAAATGAATGTTCTCTCATAAACCAGGATATGCTGCAGACTGAAACTACTAAATTATTAAACTGTATATATATTTATTATTGCAGACAGTGAACCAAAGCACGAACTGAAACAAAGCTGACATCATTCATTTGAAATTAGACGCTTTGTTCATATCATTACATTGTTATATTTCATCAGATGCCTGATATCTGTGTTATATATTGTCCTCCCTGCTCTCAAGACATTGATATTGGGGCATTTCAAAACCCGAACGTTCGACCATATATTGATTGTACCTGCTTCATTATCATGTTTTGTGCACAGTTGCTTTTCCATCTTGGAAATATATCATTCTTGTCTTCATTTCAGCTCTGCAATGCCTCTGTCCACTCAATCTCAGGCTGACGATGAGCAATTCGTTTTAGTAGCCAGCTTGGATAACGCTCGCAATCTGTCCAACATACTCAAAGCAATCAGTTTCAAAGACCACGCCATCTTCACCGCCACACCCAACGGCCTGAAGGTCACTGTGGAGGACTCCAAATGTCTTCAAGCCAACGCCTTCATCCAGGTGTATTTCTTTTTACATGTATAACATGTGCCTGTTCAATAAGCCTTGGTTTCCTGCAAATAGTTTAATATCCCCCATACTGGTGATACTTGAAAGTAACAGACTTTTGATTACAGGCTGAGATCTTCCAGGAGTTCACCATTAAGGAGGATTTAGTGGGTTTTCAGGTCAGCCTCACTGTTCTGCTGGATTGCCTCAGTATATTTGGAGGAAGCACAGTACCAGGTAAAGAATCAGATAAAAGATACTGTAGTGAAAGATATTTTACTAAAGCTAATCTTCCGTCATAATGAATTACCAGACATCTTTAGGGACATGAATATTTAACTTAAATCTCGTCCTCCTCGTACACCGCAGGAGTGTCAACCGCCCTACGAATGTGCTACAGGGGATACGGCTTCCCTCTGACTCTGTTCCTGGAGGAGGGCGGGGTGGTGACCGTTTGCAAGATCAACACCCAGGAACCAGAGGAGCCAATTGACTTTGATTTCTGCAGCACTAATGTCACAAACAAGGTGGAGGAATGACAAATGACAATACACATTGAGCTACTTGCATTGGCTTAAGGTTGCGGATCCATTATGGATATATTAGATCAGATTAGACGCATCTGCAGATTACAGTACACAGATTATATAGTCTCTAATCTCCCGGCTCATTTCCAAGGTGATTCTGATCTCAGAGAGTCTGAAGGAAGCCTTTTCTGAACTGGACATGACCAGCGAGGTGCTTCAGATCACCATGTCCCCCAGCCAGCCTTACTTTCGGTATGTTAATAGTATTAATGACAATATTTGTGTCACTGCTGCTTTGCTTCTCCCAGTGATCTATATTATGTGATGTTGTACTGCAGTACTACTTTGGATACCACCACTACTATTTCAGTATAATTTGGGGTTATATTGCTTAAACTCTAAATAATCCGTAACAAGACATTTAACCTTTTTGTCAATAATTACATTTTCAAACCTCTCAAGGTTAAAAAAAGCAAGCAGATGTTTTCTTCATGACGGCTGAATTCTTTCGTTCTTCTCTTGAGGCTTTCCACGTTCGGGAACTCTGGAAATGCACATTATGATTATCCCAAAGACTCCGACATGATGGAGCTGTTCCGTTGCACCAAGACACAAACCAACAGGTGAGAACGGACTAACGGATTATTAAAACCAGACCCAAATTGATTTTACACAAAGGTGGTGCAATGAAGTTTGAAGGTGTGTAAACTGGCAAATTGAAACCCAAACTAACACATAAACACTTCTAATGCTGCTTCGGAGAACTCGTAGCCAAGCTTTTCTTATTTGATAGCTTCAGTAAGACATTCCACCCAGTCAACAGCACTCTGGCAGCGCTTTATATGACAGCTATCAACATCCTGTGACATGTTAAACCTTCAACCTTCATCTGAAACATGATTTACTTTGTTATTCCATTAACTGAGGAATATTCAATCTTCTATTTTCTCAAGGGCGAGCAGGGAATTTGAATCTATTACACACGAGATTTCAATCCCACATGTCCATGTTGTCTTCTGTCCTCTCTGTTAACTACCAGGTATAAGATGTCCCTGCTGAAGCCGTCCACCAAGGCTCTGGCTTTGTCCTGCAAAGTCTCTGTGAGGACGGACAGCCGGGGCTTCCTCTCGCTGCAGTACCTGGTCAGGAATGACGACGGACAGATCTGCTTTGTAGAATATTATTGCTGTCCTGACGAGGAAGTGGAGGAGGAGTGATTGCAGTCAAGTAACTGAACCTTGGATCAGCGCAAGGATGAGTAGGAAACGTGTGTCGTGAACAAGCGGGCAGTCGTAGTGGTGGATTATGGACAGATTACTGTTTCAGCTTAAATCCACTTCAGTTCAGTTCCCCCACTGTCACAATTGAGCACTTTAACATGTGAACTTGACAAACTTAACATGACGTCCTTGTCCACTGACAGTTTCATAAAAGCTGCCGACGTGCTCAGAAGTCCCTCTGTGGTAGTTCCTGCCACAGGAGGTGTCTCCATGACAACGTCGCAGGCTGAAAACAATATCAGCCACATGCAGTCGCGGCTGGTAAATATAGAAAATGACCTATGTGCAGTTGTTTAAGTGATGCTAGAGTCTCGGGGGTTTGACACACGAGGCAGTGAACATCCTTCAGGACCAAACTGTCCGTCTTTCAAACTAAAAGCATAAACAGCCATTCAGTGATGATGTACATCGTTTCTGCCTCAGCTGTTATCTAATGACGTTCACGTTGTGGATCAATCAGTCAGGATGTTGAGTCAGACATCAGATCTCTGCTGCCTCAGTTTGTTTGAATGACAACAGTCTGTCAGTGCAGATAGTTTGAGCTTCTAGATGCTCTGTTGATTCGAGCGGTGAGCTCGTTCTGAGACTTCTGTAATGCAGCAGCACATTATAGTTCAGCTGCTCCTGCAGCTCTGCACACAAGGTTTCAGTTGGATTGTTCTGTTTCCTTCACATCACACTATTTGTTGTAAGACTGAAACTGAGTTGGATCATTTTATTTCCGTGACTTAGAAAACAACTGTTATCACATTCTAACTCAATAAACAAGCTTCTTTTTTTGTACAATCCAGGAATATTTGCTTTTACAAAAATGGTTTTACATGAGGACGTGTGTGCATCTGCGAACTTTAACAACATTTGCAAAAGGTTTCCTCTCCGACAGTCTGGTGTATTACTGAGCCGTCAGTCATCCAGTCCATCCAGTTACCTGCGCGCCATCCGTTGTCTTTTGAAAGCTTTGTGTTTGTTCTTCTTGATCACTTTTGGCTCAGGTGGTTCGGTCTCAATGTGAACAGAATTCTCGTCAGCCGGCGTCAGGAAGACGTCAGCCGTCACATCCCTGGATACGTCCTGCTTTGCCTCAGTCCTCTTCAACTTCTGCAGTTCCTTCACCATCTGCTTCTCCCGCACTCGGGCTGCCGCTGCGAGTCGCATCTCTCGCCGGTGCTGCAGGTGTGTGAAAAGAGAGGTGAATAACACAATAAGGAAATACAAGATGGACATTATCAAGCAACAGTTCTTAATTTAGAGTTTGAACCAGACATAAAACTCCAAGAGAACCACGGCCTTCTTTCAGTGTCAACTGCCTGAATCTTGTTTATTACCATGTTAGGAGACTGGAAGTGGGGGTTTTCATAGAGCGTCGGCCCTCCAAAGCTCCCCTGAAACATCTTGATGAGGTTGAGAACAAAGCGAGGCCCAATCTCCACTAGCGACGCGTCCTCCTCGATGATCTGAATGTGGAAGAGGGAAGTTAATATGCTTTTCAAATACGCTATGTAACAAAAGATTTTAATTTTTCTAAAACAATCAGGATAAGACTGCACACGTAGAGCCGTTCACAAGGAGCAAGGAAACATTACCTGGTAGTTTCTGAACCATATCCTGTCGTCTGCAATTGTGAATGTGAAGACGTGATCCACAAAAGGCTGACTCTTCGGGTGGTAGCGTGGAGTGGCAAATGTCTGCAACGAGAAAATGGAATGTACTTTAAGAAAAGTCTGAGATAAACTCAGATTTTCTTAGGAACACATAGATCAAACTAATGCAGTATACCAACAACAAATCCTCCATTCCTCTACTTAATAAGTTAATCTGAGGCTGATCAGCTTCAAGCTACAGTTGGACAGAGACAGCATTAATAGGTGGCATCTTGTTTAAAGGGAACAAACCTGAGTAAACAGCTCCTTCAGTAAAGCATAGTGGGGCTCCTGGTCAAATTTCTGCAGGTGGAAACAAAGTAAATGAAACGTTCAGTTTTTTCCTTCATTGATCAAAAAACTGTTGACTTGTATTCAAGTGTCCTGAAAACTTAGCTATCTGACCATTCCTACTCACAGGATCAAACGACAGCAGGGGCCTGGATCCTTTGAGGCAGTTTCCTGTCATCTTCAGTTCTGCCAGTGTGTGAACTGCGGAGGAGACAATCATAAAAACAGCTCTTCTATCGCTGATGGAAAACACAGGTTGCTTCACTAAGAGAGATGAAACTTACTGTTCTGAACCAGAAACTTTGCAGAGGGTCCGTGAGGGCTGTTTGCAATCCTGCAAGACAAATGTGAATATACGTTAAAATCTCCTGCAACACACTAATTGTGCCAATACGGTTTAGAGACTCAGATCAAACTAACCACATGTAGAGGTCCTGCTTCTTCTTCGCCTCAAAAAAGAGGCACTTGTTGCAGTTTTTGATTTCACACACCTGTAAAGAAAACGTTGATCTTCAGTTTGATTTTAAAAAGTTGGTATTACATTAAAGTTATGTCCATATTATAAATGACTCACCTCGTTCACAATGAACAGCTTGTCCTTTCTGTCCATTTTCGTATCTAATCAGGGAAAATATAGTCATTATAGTAAACTATGAAATAGGAAACACTTCTGAAGACATTGCAATGTAACTGCTAATGAAACAATAAGTACAGCGGTTGTATGACAGAGATACTTCATGCGAGTAGTACACAACACCGACCTGCTTTTGAATGAGGCATTATAGTCCTCAGGTCTTGCATCAAGTGTCTTGTTCTGAAGTTGATGCCTCTTGAGGAGAAAATGAGAACCCGTTCCTTGTTGGTCCACTTGCCCTGTTCGAGATAGTTTATATGAGAACATCGAAGGGCAGTAGAACTAGTTCTGTAGTCCCTGTGGCTAGCAGCTGCTAACCAGCTAGCATTTCCAGGAGCAAATAACATGCCCGAGTACTTACCATTGAAACAGGCCCTGGGACAACGACTTCATTTTTCTTCTCTTGTGTGGTTCCAGTCGCAGTGTCACCTCCGCCTGCTACAAATTTGGCTTTTTTTGCCTGTTTTTCCGTCGCAACCTGGCCCCCACGTTTTCTCTTAAACGCTCCCATGTTTTTACGTCCGTGCAAACAGCACATGTGCGAATGGAAGAGAGAAGGAGCGCTCCTCTAGTGGTGCAGGAGTAGTACTGCAGATACTCTTGTGCGACACATACGAATAAGTGAACAATATATCGATCCCAATGACCAAATCTAAGAACAGGTTGAGGGATTTAAAGGGAGTTGCTTAGAAAAAGACATGTCTTATATTTTAATATGTTTTATAAGACGTATATTAAATAAATACCCAGCTTCTGGTAAAATAGTTACATGTTGTTCATCATCCTTCTCAGTAGGTGGCAGTAATGTATCTGCGTCGGTAGCTACGCAAACTATAAAACTGAAAGAAGAAGAAAAAAAGTAGTTGACGAATAAGAAGAAAAACGCAATCTCGCGAGACGTAGCGACAACAGACCAGGCGATACAAACTGACCTTACTGTTGCCGGTAATCTCACTCAAACAGCAACGTTAATGACAATGATAACCATTTGTCAATGACAAAGACCATTGAGTATGTGAAACCTAAAACCGCAATTTCGTCGTCGTTATCAGATAAGACTCGATCATTCTGCAAGTAAATGTAGAAAAGCCGACCGGTTGTTAGCATGCAGCAGTTAGCTTAACGCTAAAGAAATCCTTGCCTGGGACAACGTGGGCAACACTAACTGGACTTTTCCGCACGGTTTGAGTTTCTTCTATCAGCAGGAAGACAATGAAGTGTCATTATGAAATCTTGGGAGTGAAACGGGACGCGGGAGACGATGATTTGAAGAAAGCTTATCGTAAATTAGCGCTGAAATGGCATCCAGGTAAGTTAAATGATATTGATCATAGTTAAGACTTCATGCACCGTAAGATCCCCCATATGAAAGTGTCTTTTTCACTGAGGCTTAATACTCCATTGAAAGATTAATTACAATCAACGTTAAAACACCAAAAGCAGACTAATGATAGCTTGCAGTAGTGTAACAAAGTACATGCGTGTTATGAATTGTAAAGCAACAAATATGCGTGTGGTTGTGCCTATTAACTTTAATCTAACATCTCCAGATAAGAACCTGGAAAATGAGGAGGAAACAGCGGAGCAGTTCAAGTTGATTCAGGCAGCGTATGATGTCCTGAGTGATCCTCAAGAGAGAGCTTGGTGAGCACAGATTTGTCTCATCACTGCAGCAGATTGCAGATCTCCTGTTTTATGTTCAGGCTGAAGTTGTGTAGGGGTGTGTAGTGAGATGCCTCCGCTTCCTCTCGTTTGGCAGGTACGACAACCACAGGGACGCTCTGTTGAAAGGAGGAGTGAGCGGAGATTATGAAGACGACAGCATTGACCTGCTGCAGTACTTCACGGTCACCTGCTATTCTGGCTATGGAGATGATGAGAAGGTTTGTGGTCAAGTTGTCAGGGAATTTTTACTCAGTGAGAATGGTTGATTATCCGCAGAAAAGAGTATCAAAGGAGAAACACGATGCGCATCTCCATACATCTGTCGGAGACTCACTTTGTGGAGGATGAATACATTTCAGCCTGTTTGGTCGTAAGTCCAAAACCTAGTTTTAGCATTGAAGTCCTTAACAGTAACTGCTATTCAGGTGATAGCTGGAGGCTTTACTCCGAACCACAGACATTTCTGTTCTCATGTATTCCTTCTTGTTTCTATCCCTTTTTAGAGCTTCTACACAGTTTACAGGAATCTCTTTGAGTCTATTGTTAAGGAAGAGATGGAGCACAGCAAGCCAGAAGATGATGAAGAGGAGGAGGAGTTTCCTCCTTTTGGAGATTCTGAGAGTGACTACGATACCGTGAGTCAGCCCCACACTTCTCTTTTTGAAGATACGTTTATGATAGACTCCAGTTACATGATGATCAGTAAGTTCAATGCTACTTCTGAATACAAACAAAAACCATACGTTTAATCAGCCTCCATTTCCGTATCACAGGTAGTACACTTCTTTTACGGCTACTGGCAGAGCTTCTGCACCCGCAAGAACTTTGCCTGGAAGGAGGAGTATGATACCAGGCAGGCATCCAACCGCTGGGAGAAAAGGGCCATGGAGAAGGTGAACAAGAAAACCAGAGAGAAGGCTCGAAAAGAGCGCAACGAGCTTGTGCGGTCTCTCGTGTCGTTTGTCCGCAAACGTGACCGACGGGTCAAAGCCCACAGGAAGCTGGTGGAGGAACAGAATGCTGAGAAGGTCAAGAAGGCGGCGGAGCTGAGGCGCCAGCAGAAACTCAACCAGGCCAAGTGAGTAGGAAGTTGACTTGCAGCAATCACTATCAGGTTGAGGTGGCAGCGAGCGGCGCGCTCGACACATATTGAAGTAGCGTCACTTCCCTGGCTCATGACATTGCACTTTATTCCCATCCAAGACTGGTGGAGGAGTACAAGGAGCCAAGCTGGGCAGCCATGTCGGAGCTGGAGAAGGAGCTGCAGCAGATGGAGGCTCAATACGGGAAGGAGTTTGGAGATGCATCAGAGAGTGAAGAAGAAGAGCTGGATATTGCGATTGGGGAGAAGAACGGGGAAGATGGAAGTGGTCGGTGTTGTTGGTCAACTGTAGTTTTACACAGGCTGAGATTTGTACCTGTACTTGTCACATTTTGTTTTTGTTTGGTTCTCGTCATTTTTATTTGTGTCTAAATCCTTCGATATGCAGAGCAAGCAGATACGGATGAAGTGCCCATGGAGTACTATGATGATCTTTACTGCCCGGCCTGCGACAAGTCCTTCAAATCAGATAAAGCGTGAGTTCCCCTCAACCGGCTCTACCTACTATTGTCTGGAACTATTTCACTGTTTCACAATATCAATAACGTTCACTCAACTTTACATGATTCCAGCTTCTTTGTCTTGTCAGAGAATATAACTATAGTTGGTTTGTAGCTTAAAATAAACAGCCTGATGTGAAATATGTGGAGGAGAAATTACAAATGGAGGCGTCGATCTTATTACTTTTTTTTTCATTCTCATCTAAAGTATGAAAAATCATGGCAAATCCAAAAAGCACAGAGAGATGGTGGCGTTGCTACGGCAACAGCTGGAAGAAGAGGACGATTCACTTGGTTTGAACCCTGATAAAAAAGAGGCGAGAGAAGGAGAAAATGAAGAGGAAGATGAAGAGGACGAGGAGGAGAGACCCCGGCAAAAGTAGGGAGCTCATGCAGGATTTAATTACTGGAAGAAAGTGACTTACTGTTGTGTTTGAGAGGTTTGAACCTCACCACACATTATTTGGATGTTTCTTGGACGACTTTCTGACATTTATTCTCTCCACCCACACAGGCTGTCGAAAAAACAAAAGAGGAAGAAGAAGCAACAGAAAGTAACAAATGTGGGTGATGTATTTACTTCCTGCGGCCGTCTGGTTCAGTTGAGTATCTGTGAAGTTACTCACCCAAAACCTTTCTCTATGTTCTCCAATGAAGCAGAGTGCCCCAGAAGAAGAAGAGGAGGAGGAGGATGAGGAGAAACCAACACTACCCACATGCAATGAAGACACTTCTGAGAAGTCCGTGGACCCCACAGAGCCAGAGCAGGTGGAGCAGCAGCAGGTGGAGGAGGACAAAGAGGAAGAGGATCTCCCTCCTAAAGAAGCCAAGAGGTCAGTCGAGGCTTCTGGTGGTTTCTGGATTCATGTTACAAGAACGGCTTCTTACAGTCTGGATTTACAAGTGAAGCGGCTGTTTAATGTATCAGAAGACGATGTGTATCGTCATGACATCGCTCACAGGTTTGAACCTACACAGACGTTACATCGAGTTCCAGCTCGTTGTTCAGCTGCTCCAGGAGGTAGAGCTGGTCGACCTGTATCAGAAGGTCCCAGCTCGTTGCTCTGCTGCTCCAGGAGGTAGAGCTGGTCGACTTATTGTTCATTTATTTGTTATCTGCCTCCGCAGCTCTGGGAAGACGAAGGCAAAGAAGGGAGGAGGAAAAGACAAACCAAATAATGTCAAGTCACAAGCGGGAGGAGAACAGCAGCTTCCAGAGGTTTGTACCGTAGATCTTCAGACATAATCTGCATTAACCAGCGTCCAATTAATCATTTTCATCAATCAAAAAATGCATCATAAAAAAATGATCCATGCTTGTACTAATCCATCATGTACTTGTTTCCACCTCCAGAAGGAAGTGATCCTCCACTGCGTGACGTGCAACAACGAGTTCCCCACGAGAAACAAGTTGTTTGACCATCTGAAGACGAGCGGCCACGCCTCCGCCGCCTCCTCCAACCCTTCTCACAGCTCTACGAGCAAGAGCAAAAAGACCAAGAAGAACAGATAGCACATGTTCATCTGTGTGGAAGAGGAAACTCTGCCGAGTCTCTTTTTAAAGAGAAGTGGACGTAAACAAACGGCCGAGGTGACGGAGAGCGCCGAGGCTTTTTATTAAGATTTAACAGGTTTCGCACGTTTGTGAGCGACGTCTCCTGGACTGGAATGACTTTCAGAGCTGTGTTGTTTTACTGACTGCCGAAGCACCAGGTGGACGTGTGGATGAGGCTAGATGTGTTATACAAAATTTAACTTATTCAAGTAACTCCTAATGAAGAGCCTGCGACCGAGGAACGAACCCTGAATGGTGTCCGAGTTCCTGAGAAATAAATGAACGTGCTCTTTATATTACAGTTACTGAGGCGTCATTTCTAGCAGAGAATATTGAGAAATATAAATAGTTTTCATGTCAAACTAAAGTATATTATAGTTTGTGAGTCCTGCTGCTTGAACGGCAGTTGTTGACGTAGCAAAGTAAGAAATCTCACAAACTGAGAAAGAAATCTGCACTAGAAAAGAGGAAAAGAGTTGATTCAGACCAAAGATGAACGCTGCATGGACAGACCACGGCAGCGCCGAGCTGCCAGCATGTCTTCATAGATCCTGTCAGGGCAAGAAAACATTTCCCAGGAACAACCGGATGATGTCATTGTTTTCAGAAAACAGCCTTTTATTTCCCCCCAAAAAATACAAACATCAAGAGATCATCTGTGTTATCACAAGATAATTATCATTTGATTTAACTAAAATCCCTGCCACTGATGCTTATTGTAAAACAAATCACCACCAGCAGGGGGCAGTGTGGCCAACACGTCACAGTACAAGTGGTTGATCCTCATCCTCTCATCTTCATCATCACATTGATATTCAGTAATAAAGAATTGGAACACATGATGTTAATCCAACCATGATTTATGGGGACTGTTCAGAGCCTTAAAGGAAGTAGTTCTCAGATCTCAACAGTAATGAACTCTGAGCTCTGCTGCCAGCAACGGCTAACGTAGCTCAGCACAAAGACCGAAACCAGGACGAATAATAAGATGCATCAATCACGCTGTCGGAAAAGGCAACACATGTTTCACAACATGTTGAACTCTTCTTCTTACATCTTGGTAATTATAAAACTGTTAAAAATAAGTTATCTTCTGCATGGACTAAGAGAAGTTAACGGAGGTAGACAGAAGTCCAATCACACGAACCACTGCTGAGCAGGCTTCCAGGTTTGGTCCTCGACTTCACACAGTCCACCTGAGACTTCTAACTTCTCTCCATGAAGTTGTGGATGGACTTGTTGAAAACTGACAGGAAGAAATCAGCATCTTCCATCGTGATGCACATGGGGGGCTTAATGCGGAAGGTCTGGAGGACGAATAAGAGCTGTTATAAGTACGTTTTTCAGTGTTAATATAAGTAAATCTGATGAACTGAAGGCAGACCAGACATTTGTAGAATATATGTAGAGAAGAAGAATCAGCATGATTAATCAGACAGTCTGAAGTAAAACAACCTCTGTGTGTTCTGGAGTGATCGAGTGTTCCTGGTTTGGGTTGAAGTTAATTATATTTTAATGGCAAGACAACAAACCCTTGTGAGTTCACAATGCAACAGCAGAGCATTTAATACGACAAGATACAAGGTCATGAAACATCTTTCAATGCAATGCACAAGGTGACGTAACAAAAGAAGAGCAGTGGTGTTACCTGCCCATAGACTCCTCCTTTCCCTATCAGGACGCCCATGTCCTTGATGTCCTCAAAGATCTCACCCATTGCCTGCGGAGGCAGAGGTTCTCTGCTGGCCTGTGGATCGTACAGAAGAGTTGAAGGGGCTGAATGTGAAACGGTCACTCATGGGGCCATCTATCGGGACACTGTCCAACCGCCCACATCCTATAATTATCCCATTGTAACCATCTAACCTCTAACTGGCTTAGGAGGCTACTCGTCTGGATAACGACAAGGCCAGTTTGTGCATAAAACCTCCACTATTAGTGGACCACGACTTCAATCTTCAGTCTAATTAAAGTGGTTGTGTAAACAGCAGGCAGATTCACACACAGCCACAGGAAAAAGACACCCTGGGAAATTGAATATTGAGGGAAACCCAATAGGGGCTGTCGAAATAACATTTCCGAGGCTGCAGACTGAGCAGAGCAGATGTCAAACATTCAGTCGTGTGTGCAGGCAGCGCAGCAAAGATTGTTATGCTCACGGTTACAGATGGTCACTGCTGCCCCAGCTAATGGTTAACTAGGACACACACACACACACGTTGCATGAACATGTGAGGAGAAGCGAGCGTCACCTCTGCCCCCGACTAAATACCTTGTCTTTGACCATTTCCACGCCGATCTGCAGGCCTTTTCCACGGACGTCACCAATAATCTCGTACGTGTCTCTGAGTTTTGCCAGTTCGGTCAACAGATGGTTGCCCACTTCCAGACTGATCCGCTGCGTGCCGTCTTCTTTGATAGTCTGATTAATAGAAAAGTGTTTGTGTTTTCACTCCTCTTGTGTGTTAATGAAACTCATGCAGACACACTTACGTCAAGCACAGACGAAGCGATGGCACAGGCCACAGGATTCCCTCCGAACGTATTGAAGTGAACCCCCTTGGCAAACGACTGCGCAATTTCTGCAAACACAATAACAACACGTTAACGTTCGATTTGAAAAGCCTGTGAAATGTGACTAAATACAGGTTGTAAATACAGCCGAGGTGAACAGCAGCAGCAGCAGCAGCTCTGCACAGATCTCTTTAATATGAGTGTTTGCCACTGTTGTTTTTCATTACAAAATAATAATGAGCCGACCTTCCATGCATCGGTTTTGTTCAGTTAGGTGAAAATATGAGGTTAAAGTGCAGAAGTTCAGGTGTCCTTACAGTCCTTACAGGACAAGAAGCAGCTGCAGTTACATTACTCGTCATTGTGCCGCGTATCCGTCGTTGGCGTTTAGGATTCGTTAGGAGAGAAGATGAATCTGAATGATTCAGCTACTTTTAAGAAGCAGATTTATTTTTCTTTGTGTGATCTCACCGGGTGTTGTAACAACAGCTCCCATCGGGAAGCCGTTACCGATGCCCTTCGCCATCGTGACCATATCAGGAACGACATCATGACCTTCAAAACCCCAGAAATGACTTCCAGTTCGGCCAAAACCAGTCTGGACCTGTCAGGTGCAGAACATTATTCAGAGTCCTCCTTTGTGTATTCAAATGCATTGTGTAGTCATAACGAGACCTGAAGAGAATATTACAAAGTCTTGTTATGTGGGGATGTCCGATGAGACCTTTTGTGTTCCAAGAACAGCAAATATTTCAAGGAGAAACTGTAAGAGCTCCGAAGAGCAGATGTTCTTATCTTTGAAGATAAGTTATCCTGGTTAGTTAAGTCAACTCAAACATTAACTTGTCCCACGAGCAGCCTGTGTTTCATTTAGACCTGCAACAGTAAAATTCTCTCATATTAAAAACTGGTGAAATAACAACGACACAACTTCAGCGGCTGAGTGAAGCAGCTGAAGTTGTGTCGTGAAGCGTTCAGCAGCTAAAGAGACAGATGTTAGTAACAGAGACGAGACGAGTGCTATGAGTGTTGAGATATTGTGGACCAGTTGGGCTCTCAGGATCTCAGCTCCAAACTCAAAGATGATGACGCTCTGTGACTCGGCCGTCAGTTGTTTGCGGACACGCTTGCCTTGTGAGGGGATGGATGTGTTCACAGCTCTGCCAATCATCAGCGGTCTGTAATACAATACTGATCACGTGTTCTGGAGTGTTCTTCTATTGATTTGATATGGTGCCTCTTCACCTTCAATGGAAATAAACTGAAGACACAATCAACAGGGTTTAAATTATATGATAATATTGTGCCAAACCTCATCAGCGATGCAGATCCCTCCTCTCTCTCTGACAAGCTCGTAAGCCTCTTTCAGGTAGTTTTTCGGGTACTGCACAGCTCCTCCGACTCCCTGCACAACCCAAACACAGTCACATCCCACAGGCCCAACACCAGAGGAGGGGAAACGAGGGAACACTGAACATTGAGGGGGAAATAATGGAGGTCTCTGCTCGGACCTTTCTGCCCTCAGTTAAAGTTACATTTACAATCCATAATGTTAAATATTCTGGCATTTAGGCATTTCCATCATACTGCCACTAAGAAAGTATTTACTTAATATTATAATATTAATAATATGATACCTGAATAGGCTCTGAGAAGAAAGCAGCAATTCGACTTGGGACACTGGTGGCAAACGTCTCTTTGAGCTGTCCAATGTATCGTTCATTAGCCATGCAGGAGCCTGCGGGAAAGAAAGTAGTCTGTTTAAAACTAATGCAGCATGTGTGCAGCATCTTTATCCTTGAGCAATTATCCAACATATCGTTCATCATGTTTCCATGTGAAACTCTCATGGAGGAAATTCTCACATCACAACATCGTGGTTCACAGATAATGACGAGGTAAGGGAATGACTTTTATAGCAGCACTTAATATTTGAGAAGTGATGCTCGATCTGTTTCACTGGTTCTCTTTCTGCTTCTCCTGTGCTGTCCTAACTTCTAGGTATATGATCAGATGATATAACTCGCTACAATCCCTGCAAAGGGTAAAAAGTCAAAAGAGGTAAATGATCAACAGCAGGAGACTTTGAACTTCATGCAGACCACTGAGCTGTTTTTACCCTCACGCCTTTTGGGGACCCTTTAAATATCACCAAGTAAGACTTGCTCATAGAAGGAATATTGAGAGAGGTTTTCTAAACGTGTAATCTCACAATGGTGGTGAGGTGGTCTGTTTTTGTGAGAGCAGTAAAAGTGTGTCGAGCTGTGCAGCCATGTGTTTGTGTACCTTGGGCGCAGCCACATTCTCTGATAGTCTGCACAGGAGAGTCCCTGCAGTGGCTTCCTCCCCACGGACCTCTGAACACATCGGGACACATGGTCTGTTTGTTGGGCAGAAACCGAGTCAGTTCACGGAAACCTGCCACAGCGTTATTACTCTGTATGACAGCTGTGGAATCGATGCCAGAAAGGGAAACATAAACAATGTTTGGCGTGACAGCTAATAAGCTCCAATGCAGTTTAACCATAGAAAGGTGTTTTCTAACATCTGCTTGGAATGACAGCTGCTCTTCAGGCCTCAGTGTGTGTGTGTGTGTGTGTGTAGGTGTAGCCGTTAAAGCGCATATGTGTTTAGGCCCC
>CAAKHC010015424.1:0-13553 GCA_901007825.1 Macroramphosus scolopax
CACAACCAAACCCCCCCCCCCCCCCAAACCCCGCCCACCCTGTGAGTCCAACACTAACAGATGTCACTCGATGTTCAGCTGTACGATTCACTGCAGGAGGAGTGAATGCGCTCGCTGTCCCCTCACTTCCCTCCACGACCACGACCCTGTTCAAAATGTGCACTGCCTTAAGATAAACTACCCACATCCACTATTCCTCCTTCCCACCAAGACGCCCCACTTCTCGATCCCTCCCCGGCGTGACCTGTTCAGACCTCTGTCGTCCTCCCTCCCATCCTGCTTGTCCCGCCTCACAGTACTTCCACCATACGTCCTCCATCTTCTCATCTCCCTCACCGATCTCACAACCCCTCCTCTCTCCACCTCCCCCTTCTCTCCTTCCCCTCTCTTAGCTCCCCACCTCTCCTCCGTCCCTGCCGGAGGAGGTCGCCGCCCGGACGTCCAGCCCCGTCCCTCTACGCTCTCCCAGCCCTCACACCCTCCTCACCACCTTGTCGGATCCGCTCCACCTGCGCCACCCGCCGGGCATACGGCGCAGCCAGTCTGTCGACCAGCAGCAGCAGGAGCGCCCGTCCTCCTCCTCCTCCTGCCACGCCTCCCTACCGCTTCCACCAAACCCCGCCCCCGGCACCCGCTCACCCAGCCGCAGGAAACTGCCGGCTATCCCGGCGGGTGCTGCCAACACCAAGTTTCCCTCTGTCATACGCATCACCCGCGCCCAGCTCCAGCAGGTGATGAGCCCGTCACGATAAACCAAACCGACTTCCATCCACCTTCCTTCCGCTCACATCGATAGCGATACACCGGCTGTCATCATTTCTGTTCTTTCTTTTTTGTTTAAGTTGCTTGTTTTGGCTTCTTTGTTCAGTTGCCCGGGTTATTGTGTCGCTGTCAGGCAGTCCTCTCCAGAAACCATGAAGTGCATTGTGCAGGCCAGACAGAGCATGGGTCAGATGTGTCCTTGTGTCTGGACATGTGTCCTTGTGATCTGAATAGGGGGATGTGTGTTTGTCTGATTGTGGCATGTGTGTTTGGAATGCCGAGTCATGACTACAGGTCGCATGGTCTCTTTTTGTTTCAGATCGTCTTTGTCCTCTCTATCTTTCTCTTTCTCTCTCTCTCCCTGTATTTGTTCCTCACCCTCTCTTCGCTGAAGCCCCCTGCGAAGTTGCGTGAACGTTTCCTGTCCTACTTGCTGGTTTAGTACTCACAGCTTGACTGACACTGCCATAGCACTTGTGTGTTTCGGTCCGATAAGGGTAGCTATGGTATTGCATGCTGTTGCCAAACTAATCACCATTTATTACCCCATATTTTAAAATTCTCCCCTGCTCACACATCTGCATCAGGCTCTTGCTACAGAACTACAGCACAACTCGACATGTTGTAGTCTATCAGCAACAGGCCTTTGACAACTAGAATATTATTCCCACTTGTAGTGTGACTTATTTCTGTAATAACACCGGTGTGTTTATCTGATCCCTCCCACTTCTCCACCTCCCCCCTCCCCCCTCCAGTTGACAGCTCAGCGTCCCTCTGGGCTGTCCTCCCAGTCGGCGTCAGACAGTGCTCAACAGTGCCTCCTGCTGGAGAGGCGTGGTGAATCAAAGGCCGAAGCTCAGCAGATCCAGGAGCACACGGCGGACATCGGCTCCCCCCAGGACCGGGTGCCCACCCATCCAGGGACGCCCACAGACCCCCTGGTGGAGACGATGCTGAATGGAGACGGTAGAGCTCCGAGTCCTGTGCCAAGCCGCGTGTCTTCCCCACGCTCTCCCCATTCACCACGCTCGTCTCCTCCACGTTCACCTTCCTCTCCGCGCTCTCCACGCTCCCCCCACAGCCCCGTGTTTGTCAACGGCCACCTCTCGCCCCCTGTTAACGGCCACAGAGATTTAATCAATGGATGTTTCCCCAAATTCCAAGACCTTGAGAATGAATCTGGCCCCGCAGAGCCTCAGCTGAGGGGGGAGGAGAGTGGAAAAGTGAATCTAGCCGCAGATGAGAGCCGTGGCCAAGCCTCCTCTTCCTCCCCCGCTGCTCATCGTAAGGACCCGAGCCGCAGGCAAAGTCGCATCCCCGTGCTGGAGCCCTCCAGCCTGCTGGAGCTGCCTCCTCCTGGGTCTGCCAAAGAGAAGCTCTTGCAGAAGAAAGCCAGCCACCACGGCCCGGTTCCCTCCCCCACCGCTTCGCCATCCCTCTCCGATCGGCGCGGACCCATGATGGCCTCCCTCGCCAGGGACCCGCTGTCCTCCGCCTCCGACCGCTCTCAGGACGAGGACTCTCTCATGGGTTCCCGGTCCGACCGCCAGGGGGACGACGCGGCTTCCCTCTCCTCCTCCTCCAGCCCGCTGTCCCGCAAGAGCAGGATCCCTCGTCCGGTTCATTCAGCCTCTTCCTCTGAGCAGCTGGCTGCCCAATTCGTGCCGCGCCCGCCCCCTGGAAAGCCACCTTGCCGCCCCACAGCAGAGGGCAGGTAACTTGATGATTTGCCTTCTTCTTTAATGCACCAAGACATTTCTGTTCATATGCATCATGTTTAATTACTCAAACTAGTGAGATGAGAATGTGTAATAACTAAAGAGTTATTACACATTACACAAAGAGCCCTTTAAGCCTGTTTCCTTGGGAATACATGACTATTCATAACCTGCCCTGCTTTTTTTATCCCCTCAGGCTTAGGCGCTACCGCATCCGAGCTGGCAGCACTAGTGATTCAGACCTCCTGACATGCCTCGCTCAGCTGATGCACGGCTCCCGCGGCTCCCCCCTGCACCACCGCTCCTCAGCTCAGCACGGGGGCTCTCGGATGGGCATCTGCAGCCTGACCAGCTCCCCGCACCACATCCGCAGCTCTAGTGCCTCCCCGCGCAGCTCTTCCTCCCTGCAGCGCTCCGTGAGCTCCTCGCCCTCCCGCCACGAGCACCGCGGCGCCGGCGTGGCGGGCTGCCTGGGCCGCAGCCGCTCCCCGCCCAGCTTCTCCGGCTCGCCTCCCACCCGCCGCTTCTACTCGCACCACCAGGACACGTGCTGCAGCCGGCAGGCCCGCACGACCCCCTTCCACCTGTCGAGGGGGAAAGGCTGCAGTAAGGAGGGGAAGTGCTCCAGCAAGCTGAGCAGATAGTCGCCACATCGCGTGCTGCCACAGCGGAGGACGGGAAGACTCCAATGGAGACGGCGACCGCCCGGGTCTTCCTGTTTGAGTATAATTAAAGAACAAACATTCCCCTCTCTCTCTCTCTCTCCTGTTAGTCTGAACTTCACACTAGTCTTGCCGCTTCCTGCTGCTCTCATCAATCCTCTTACTGCACACAGTCGTTCATTCATGTGCCCAGCTTTATGGAAACAAATCAGACTGGGGGATGTTGACATGTCAGGGTCCTCGTTTTATAACTGTTACGTTGGAAGGCAAAATAGTGTAGCTGCAAAATGAAACCGATGTTCCCCGTCCAGGGAATTAAACATAAGCCAATAGTTCAAAAGTCAGCTACCTGTTTATTTATCATGAATCCATCCTGCATCACAGGTAACGTATCTATCGCCCGTTATTAATGCACTTAGATTATACTGACGAAACATCAGTATGGCTGATCACAGCTTGATTAAACATCGGCCTGGGGTCGACCCCGACGGCTCCACCTGTGCTGGAGCTCGCAGGCAGGGTATAATATTCACTTTATGCGATATGTGAATGCATAAAGCCAAAATGTGTGTACAGTTGTATTTATGGAGATATTTATTTTGATCGGTAAGCATTGCTTGTGACTCCCCCCGTTACCCTCTCTCGTGTGGTCGTGGACGTGTGGTTCTCGTGTCGCTCGCATTCATTTTAACTGTCTAATCGAAGGGATGAAGTGACCCTTTGTACAATCAATCATGTGACGTGCGTGACAACACACCTTTTTGTGCCTATTGTGTTGCTAAGAGGGAACCTTGATTGTCACTCTTGAGTTAAGGATTTAATAGTTGTCTTAGAACTGAAGGCATTAAAGGATAATTCCGGTGTTTTTTCCACCTGGGCCCTATTTTCCATGTGTTTTGGACGAAATAATTAATAGGGACCAACGTCATTCAATAATAATCCAGTTTGAAAAACACAGGAATTATCCTTTAAGGGAGCTTCGGTTTCTAGCGGTGGTAGTTTGAGTAGCAGTAGTACGTTCAAACAACACAAGGTTCATTACCGATGTGTAATGTTCAGACGCAGATGTTCGTCTCAGCGTGTGCCTTGGCACTTTGGGCAGCTCGAGGATTCACTCCGGTGTGTTTGCAATTAGAAAAAAAATAAGGAGCCAAAAAACCCGATTTTATCACAACCAGCAAATAAAAGAAGACGAAACTTTTCACAGCGGCGTCGTAGGGAAGGTTTTTAAAATCCGACTGTGGACAAAGAGCTCAAAAAAACATTTCTTCAAATGTGAATGAAAACTGAGGCCATATGTACATAAACTTCTCACACCAAAACAATGTTCCATGCCACCATGTGGAAGAATGTGTTTGTTTTTTTCTTCTTCTTCTTCTTCTTTCTGTTTCCTCCTGTGCCGGAGAACGTCTCCTCCATAACGACATACAAGTATGTTTGTGCAAACGGAATCTGTGTTTTTGTGAGTTTCATTTCGTCATGACGCCTCACAGAAACGCTCCGCCACAACCTCGTCCCCGCTCCTCTGCTTGTAAGATACTGTACAAATATCTCCAGCTTTCTTTCCATGCTTCATGCATGCTCAACATAGGAAAAAAACAAACAAAACAAAACCGACTACTGAGCAAAAAGCTGCATTACTACTTCCCATCACTGGCATCTTATCTTGTGAAGGTTTTAACAAAGCAGGAACTCAATTACCTGCGACTGTAGAGCATTTTTGTTTTCTGTGGAGCTGTAAATTGTCTTTACTTTTCCTCCTCCCGCCCTGATGACACTTGTTTTCTGCACTTCCTGCACTGACTTTGGATGATTGTGTTGAAAACTGTATTTTTTATCAGTGCAACTAGCTGACATGCTGCAGACAAAGAATTCCCCGGAGAATGAAATGGACATTTATTACGTTACTGGTTGAAAGATTGATGGTGGTCATGACCTCTTAATGAAATGGCTGCTCACATGGTCAAAGATGGTCAACTAGAAATGCACTCGGAGGCAGCAAACCTCCGCCAAATCCAATAGAAGCATTGCATTGCTGCATGTTGAATGGATCTGCCCCAAAATTTAAAGGGTTCTACCTTGGCCCTCCAACAGGTTCGGTGCAAATCGGCTGGGTAGTTTTTAGGTAATCCTGCTAACAATCACACATATACACACAAACATAATGTCTTGGGTGGAGAGAAATATTTCAATAAATACTGCAGATGTGAATAAATATGGAGAATGAATGGACACACTGCTTGTAGATATACAAATGTGCTGGGTGTTTCTTTGACTCATGCAGATCCTGCAGGTACCTACGCTCGTCTCTCACAGAGCAGCTATGATGACTCATCCTCAAGGCAGACAGCGTTCAGTCAGTCAGCCGCCTTAATGTTTCTTCTCTGCCCCTCTGTGCATAGCGAGGGATGACTGAGCCTTGTCTGTGTTGGAGATCATTCCACTACTTAGGGCCGCGCCGAGCCTTCTGTCGCTTGCCTCTCGTCTGTCCATGACACGTGGAGCCATGCCAGCGGGCTTGGCTAATATATCACCAACATCAGTGCTGTCTGACGGATGCTCCTGTGTTTTCCTGTGTGAGTTCGTGGGGCCCCCTCTTGATCGGCTGGAGCAATTTCAGCGCGTATTCAAGGGGGTGTTTGTTAGTCATGTGTGTATGTAATGGAAGTCCCACATTTCGCCAGCAATCAATCCAAACTCTCAATTTCAGGCTCACAACTTTCAACAGCTCAGCAAGTTCAGAAAGCATTTGTGCAGTGTTATTTACCTGTAAAATATTCAAAATGAATTATTTAAAAAAATATATTACTGTAAACCATAGCTTGTGTGCTAACGCGCTTCGGTGAAAGGGGGGAACAGACACTAAACAGTGCTGCTGGTTTTTAAAGATAATCAGATTTCTTCTGTTTTTTTTTTTTTGTTATTATTATTGCACATAAGTGGTGTGTAGTTGTAGTACTAGAGTTAACCCTCCAGATGAGATTTTCTTTTCTGAGTGGCCTGCTGATAGAAAGGTGTCATATTTATAGTAGCTTTCTGGTATTTGTGGTGACAGATACCCATAGGCCAACAGAAAAGCCCGGCTGTTTCTTTTATTTTGAAAGGACAACTACGGTGTTCACGGGCGCACCTCTCGTGTCATAACGTTGGATTTCTTGTTTATAACTTATAAATACTTGACAGATATTATTATTTATTGTGACATTTGCTAATTTCGCCCATCCATCGTTTTGACTTCAATTGTTGGTATTTTTTAATGGTTGGTATTTTTTTGTGTTGTAATGTTTGTCATGGTTTTCGAAATGTAACTGTACAGTCTCCAGGAAAGAATGTAACAAGTGGGAGTTTTGCATTGTATATAACTGTAATTATTTATGTTTATTCTATCATTTGTATCATATCAATGCCTTGTACAGTGTTTTTTTTTCTTTTTGTTTTAAAATTATTTTGTATTTTATTTTTATAAACTGGTTATAAATAAAATACTCATTCCGCATGCATACAGAAATTTGTGACAGGTTTCTGTCTTTAATTCTGATTTTGTTGATTAACTGCTCTGTTGGCTTGTTGTATCTATCCATCTATCCATCAATCCATCTATATAGCTCTAATAATTATCAGAATAGGATACAAAATAAATACAATACATAAAACCAGAATAATGGCAAAAAAGAATAAAAAAATACATACAATGTTACAATTAAATTAAATGCTACAGAGACTTTATATGATGTTTGTATGTATGTTTCAGACCTTGAATTGATTCTATCAAATATTCCCCATAATAAGATAACCCAAACAATACATTTTTTAGATATTAATTAAGGGGTACAAGGTTTCACCACTGATGATTACATTTTCTAGAAAGGGGAAAAAAATCAAGCCTATGTCCCACAACATTACAATAGATATAAATGGGAATTAAAATTAGACAAATTAGATTTGTCCATTTTTATCTTCCCATGTTGTCGCCCTCCCAGCTTCCCACGTGGTTGAGTCACGTCACTGCCAATATGCGCCTGCGCGGTCGGTGACCCCGCCTCTCTCCCTCTCAGTCCTTCAGCCGCGCAGTGACTTCTCAGAATGGCGGCTCTTTTGGAATCGCTTCTGGTGAAGAAAGCGGATGTTAACAAGGTCTTGGACTGGCTAAAAACATGTCAGGTACGCTTGAAAGAACTATGAGCCACATAAGTGAGATACTTCATATGCACTAGCTTTCGCATGGCCTGTCATAGGAGATGACATTGCTCACAACGGAATGTAAACAAAACTTTGTTAGCTGGGGAGCTAGCAAGGTTAGCTGTGTTTGGTCCGGATGGGATGGACCTCAGACGCGATGCTACGTTGTCAACTTTGCCTCCACCAGATCTTTGCTTTGCGAGTAAAAATCGGGACATAACTTAGAAAAACTGTTTAATGTTTTTAATAGATCCGAAGAGAGCTTTTCACCTAAGAATAGGTTAGCAGGCGTATTGTTAGCTTGGCTAACTTATTCTCTGCAGAGATGTCTGGAGGCTTTGGTTGTAACGGTACCACAGCTTTGATTTATTTATTGACTCACTATCTTGGGCCGTCATGATGAGGTCTTCAGACCTTCATTAAGTCTTTTTTGCACTCATTCCCTGAATTGCTTTTTGTTTATTTGGTTCATCATACCCACCTGTCATGCAAATCATACTTTAGTTTACAACCTCAAAATGTAAAACATTGCTTTTGTAACTATCATCCAACAGAATATGTCTCTTCTCAACAGGATGGTGACAGTCTGGCATTCGATGAACCTGAGGTGACAGTTCACAAACAAGAATTTGTTCCTTATCTTTTAAACTTTCTGAGAGAGCAGAGCAGTCAAGCTCTAACCCATGGCCCTGCTACACCTGCTAAAACTCCCAAGCCTGCTGTCCAGACGCAGAGCTTCACTGAAAGGAGGGGCTGCAGGTCTGCTGGTGGTGGAGCTGGAACCCGGAGTGCAAGCCGGGTCCAGCTGTTTTCTCCTGCGTCCTCTGTGTCCCCTGGAAATGAGGGTGATTCCACTGGTCAGTCAGGCTCCCGCTGTGTGTCTGGGCTCAGCTCTTTTAGCAGTCCTTCTTTTTCTACAGCTTGGAGTCCGGCCTCGAGGCCTTCAGGCTCTGAACGCAAACCTAGCCATAGGATCAGTCTGGGGGACTACATAGTTTCTCCTCCTGATGTACAGCACAACCCAAACTTTCAGTCTCAAAAGGGCCGCAGGAGGAGCAGTGGTGGCACCGCCCCGGTTGGACAAGGGAGACATGGAGGGGGACGTGGAGGACATCCCAGTGATGATACTGGGAAGTGGGAGAATGGGGGGAGGAGATCAAGCAAAGGTGGTGGAGGATACAGTGGAATAAGTGAGCAGGTTTCCCCTCCATCTGTGGGTCAGCTTAATTTCAACAACTTAGAGGACTTTCCCGTTATTGGTTCATCACCCGTCTCACCTGCGTGAGTCCACACAGCTGTTGAACAAAATTCAGCTTTGACTTGATCCTCTGTCTTGAGATTTGTCATAACAGTGTCCATCATTCTTCAGGGGAACCAAACCATCTAGAAGAATAAACCCAACACCAGTCAGTGCAGAGCGGCCAAATTCCAAACCAAAGATGTGCTTCACCTCCACCCCGTTCAGTACAGCCGCAAGTCCCCCGTCGGGAGCAGAGGTGCTTCAGAGGTCCTTGACAGTGGGCAGTCCTCTGAGCCTGGTGGAAGAGAGGGAGCTACTAAAGATGGAGAAGTAAGTGCAACGGCAGCATGATTCAGTCGTTGTGATGTGAAAGTCTACTTTTTATGGCTTCAGGATGAGTACCAGAAGAAACGGGGACAGAAATGTTCTTCATGCTCCCTGCTGTTTGCGGTTCATTTAGGATGTTGCAGTGCTGTATTTCACAAGAACAAAGGAAATGTAAAGTAGATTTCATAATTAGTAGTCGACATTAGTAGACTTCCTCCACAAGTATCTGCACAATATCTAATTTTCTCCTCATTATAGCAGTGTCATTTGTTTCTATGCTCTGATTGCAGCATCACTTGCTCATTTTCTCTGTTCTAATTTCTTGATTTTAGGACAAAGCGTGCCCAGCAGGCCTGCTCTCCTCTGCCTTCCACTCAGGACCCTTGCACCCCTACCAAGTCTGGGGTTAGGGTGGGATCTAAGGTCACACCAGACATGCAGACACCTTCTCCTGAACCATCGAAGGTCACCTTCGCCACGGATCTGGATCTTCTAGCTGAGCTCTACTGTACCTGCATTTCTGGTAAATGACCACAAGGTGGTGTGAGCTAGCTAACCAATAATAACTGAGGATACCATTATAATATAGTGGATTTTGACACTTTATAAGACTCATACATACAGACAATGAAGCATAATTATGTTTTCCTGTCCTACAGAAAACCTGGTGCCAAACATATTCCTCGAGCTTTTCTTTGTGATGCAGTTGCTAACGTCTCGGTCTCCTCGCACACATGACGATGATCAGGAAAGTTTGTCTGCAGTGAATTCAGGTGGCTATTTTTCTCTTATGAATCTGAGAACCTAATTCTTTCTTATCGTGTTTATTATCGTTTTGCAGCGTTAATTTTATATGAAAGTAATACACTTTTTGCCATTTCTAGATGTCCTGGAGAGATGCTACCTAAGACAAGTACACAACTGTGTGTATTTCGCTGTGAAGGTTCTGGAGAGTCAGTTTCAGTGAGTTTTCCTCCTCCTGCTTGCAGTTGACTTCTTAATTCAGTGGATTCACGTGCATGTGTTTTTGGTCATGTGTCAGATTGGTAGCTCATCTGGACAAGTGCACCTTACGGATGCTGGCAGAGAATGAGAGGGTGGCGACTTTCTCTCCGGTTCTCAGGGAACGTTTGACTCAGGCTCAGGACACAAGCACAGCCAAGGTAACACGCATGTATTGAATACTTCTAATGAAGGATATTGAAAATATTTGAATGTGATTGATGAATGTTTTTAACTGCTGCTTGCTTATGTTTTAGAATCAATTGTTGTACTTCCTCAGTAAAAACAAGTTCATAGTCGGTTTATGATGAAACCTTTTCTCTTCCAGCTCTCTCCTTCAGTTTCCACTTTCATCCACTCAGTCCCATTCCAGCCTGCTACTGACAACCGGTCCAACTTCGGGAGTGACAGGGCCTTCCACACCTTTAAGAAACAAAGGTACAATGTTAGAATACGACGCTTCATTATTTTTAATGGGTGCTGGGCCGGGTTGTGTCCTAAAGTAGACATGATCATGATCATGATTACCTCCCCTCTCTCAGGGACATTTTTTATGAGGTGCTGCGAGAATGGGAGGACTCTCATAAGGAACCAGGCTGGAACTTTGATGCTGCTGTTGGGAATCGGATCAGGCAAGTTCATTTTAGTGTTTGAAACACCCGTTAATATCTAATTATTTCTGCTCTAATCCGACTTGATTTTGTGGATCTTCATGTATTTTACTGTGTTTTTTTCTTTTAGAGGAATGATGAGTCAGCTGACCTCGGCTGGGAATCATTCACATTTTGCCCGGCTGTTTGTGAAGCAGCTTGTTCAGGTAGACTGTGATATCCTGTCCACAGTTTCACACTCAATAATCACATTGCACGCTTGCTCTTAGGCCAGGTCATCTGAGGTCATGATATTCACTTCACGACTTTTTTATGTAGTTTTTACTCGCAGTATTCGTTGATCCTTTTGGCAAACGTCATTGTACTCGATGTCAGAGCAGCTTGACGCTGAGAAATTCATACCTTCAGTAGGCGTTATTTTCTTCATCATACTTGTGTTCACATCCCTGTTTTCTTTAGATGTGTAAAGGCCCCCGTGTTAACAGCTCCCCTGGTGATACCCCTGATGCTGACCTGCTAGGCATGCTGGGAGCCGACAGCCTGGGGCGTCTGAAGCGTCTTGAGGAGCGTCTCATTCAGCCTCATGGCGTCGCCGGCCCCTGTCCTCCTCCATCCTTCCCTGGCCACCAAGAGTTCTTCAGGGACTTTCTGCAGACCGCCAGCTGGTAAGATGATACGTCCAAGAAAAGAACATGAACTGTAATTTTGACATATTTTGTTCATTTGTCAGTTTCCCTCTTAAACCACATTAAACTATTTCCTGAAAGCTTTTAAATGGATGGATGACGTGTCTTTTAGTCGTGGTGTGATCTAACATGTGTTTCATACTGTGTACCAGCTGTCAGCTGAACCAGCACCTGCAGGACAGCCTGTGTCAGCAGCTCCTTCAACTGGACGAGGTTTCCATCCTGAGCCCTTCTGCTTCTGTTGGAGAGGGAGAGGAGGAGGATGAGGAGGGTGAAGGGGACATGGAGCAGCAGGTAGTTTCCATGTTACAATCAGAGAGGCAGGTTATACTACATGTAGATGTCTTCACAGGTCCAATGTCTAGGACCCGAACCCTGACCGGGTTTGTTTAGTTTTTGTGTAAATGCTGAGTGGATCTGAGGTACCAGCGGTGATCAGACTGCTGGAGCTAGTGCCCCTGGAAAGGCCAGAGAGTAGAGTCAGACTCAAATTGGACAGCACAGATGAAGCCAAATGTTAGGAATACTAACATTAGTAGCTATGGCAACAAGCGAGCATCAAATTTATCTTCTGGTATGCGAGATGCAAATCAAGCTGATTCTAAATGTAACAGTGATGTTAGTCATCCGTCACTCAGACAGCTCCATCAGTGGGTTTAGGTCCAGTATTTCTCTTGGTCCCTGCTTCCAGATAGGTTGGCTAATACGTTGAAATATTCCCCGAAAGTCTAATCTGACCTTTTGCTATCTTCCTCCAGGACGAGAAGCAGCGGTTTACCTCAGTGCTGCTCCTCGCTCGTCTTCTGGCAAAGTTTTTGGGATTCATTTCTTTCTTGCCTTACCAAACATCTGAGAGGCCATCCAGGGAGATACAGGAGGTGGCGCTAGCTCTGCGCAGCAAGGTGAGGACAAGTGATGACTGTTTGTAACTTCAATTATATATTGTAGATGTCAACATGATGGATCTCTCGGCCCTGCAGAGTGTTCCAGTGCTGGACGTGTGTGCTGTGCTGAGAAACAGTATGAGGAGGAGGCGCACCATCCTGACCGTGCCCTGGCTTGTGGAGTTCCTCTCCATGCTCGACTTCATTGGTCCTCTGCTGCTCTGCTACAGAGTTGCTTTAGGCACGCTGCTTCTCCTGTACAGGTGTGCAGGGTTCATACAAAGTCTTTTATTCAAATAGGAATAACTTCATTGACTTTTCAGTGGATATTAGTTGCTTTTAATACAGTGATGTCTTATAAGCTGCAGCTTTTCCCTCATAGCTCAAAAATAAATTCAATTGTTTTGGGTCACAATATACTTTTGTTTATTCTAGGAGAATGCTGCTGGGCAGGTCTGGAGAAATGTGCTACCTGAACAAGCTACTCATCTTGTCTACATTGGGATGGCTCTTCCAGGTACGACACAACAGGCACATTATAGCAGAACATAGCTGGTTATAAACTAACAGAGAAGCTGGATCTGGGAATCAAGGTTTTCTTTTTCTTTTAATAGCTGTGTCGTCTTGTATTTAACTTGTGTAGATCCCAGTGATACCTGAGGACATTTTCTTCACCAGTGAGTTCACTGATGTGGCCAAGCTGGAGGAAAGCGACACCAGCGCCACAGGACTTGTACGTGAAATACTCATTCGTCTCAGTATTCCTCTGTAAAACCAGTTACTTCATGCAAACTGAGGTTTCTCTGTCTCTCTTTAGGACTGCATTCCCCTGATGGATCAGCAGCTTCTCTATACTTGCTGTCCATTTCTTGGTGAGTGCAAATCCATTTGATAGTGATTTTCTGTTCTCTGGGGGATTAACTGTGCAGCTATAGTGTCTCTAAACGAGGTAAAAGACTATAAAAGGAACCAAGTAGCTGGAGAGCAGAGATGATGTCCATATATCATCACTAATTAGCCATTGGGCTGTAGAGTACCTGTTTGAGCTTTGGATTTGTTGTTCGCTCCAGGGGAGTTTCGTAAGCTCCTCGCTGCATTTGTCTCTGGAAGTACGGCCAAGAGTGGAGGGATCATTCGTAAGATCACTCCCACCTCAGCCGAGCTCAGAGACACGCCGAGTGCCAACCGGTCGCAGCAGAAACTACAGGTGAGTGAGCAAGAGATGTAAGAAATATATATCACTCGAATACCTGTGTGAGGATTTAAAGTATAACACTTTTCTTTTTGCATAGTTGGACCTGGAGCAAGCCTTCTTTCATAACCAGCCTCCGTCCTTGCGTCGCACTGTGGAGTTTGTGGCTGAGCGGGTTGGATCCAACGCGGTCAAGCATATGAAGTTGGTATCAAAGAGCTGGTGGGGTTGGGTCACTGATGTACATATATTCAAGTCATCGCTTGTGAATTTGCTCTAATGTTCACGTT
>CAAKHC010015425.1:0-28409 GCA_901007825.1 Macroramphosus scolopax
CCTCTATGACGCACACACACACACACACACACACAGACACAGACACACACACACACACATAATGCACTCACATTTAATGCACACACACACACATATGCACACACACAACACACACACACACACAGTGGTAATTAAGATCAGTTACCATGGCGATAGGAGAATTGAAGAAGCTGTTAAAGTGGATTGATTGTGTGAGTGTGTGTGCTTGTCTGTGGAGCCTTTTCAATCCTAGTATCTATAGCTGAGGGGTTTTTTTTCTCAATTGGAGGGCAGAGCAGCGCTGCTCACCTTGTCGAGATGCAGTAATTGTCTGAAGCTATGACGCAGATTCAACAAAACAATGGCGAAATTATCTGCTTCATCGGCATTTTGGGAACACAAGCATCCGACACTGAATGGCCCTACAGAGATATAAAGTTGAAGCTGAAGATGCCGTCATTAAATCTTTTGGGAAAGACTCTTGAAAAAGACTTGAAAAAGTCGTCCTCAAATGGTGCATGAACTGTGGTAGTCTTCAGAACATGCTGTTATCAGGGAAAGCCACAGTTTCTAAATGCCTATTGGCATCAGAGTCACAAGTCATTTAAGCTTTAGTATTCATACGCAGAAAGCTGTTTATTTCTAATATGAGCCATCATTCTCATTATGGGTGTCATTAAGGAGATATTTATTTCTGTGGGGGGGGGGGGGGCACTGAGCAGATACTGATATCTGATAACAGTCCGGATTGGTGACTGAATATCAAACCTGCATCTTGAAGATAAAAGATAGTCTCTTATTAACTATTTTCGAAAGCTTATTAATCAAACTCCGATATCATATCTGTGTTTGGTGTCGACCGGTATCCAAATCCCAGGTATCGTATCAATATTTAGACTGAGAGAGGCGGATCAGTGCTTCCCTACTTCTGTCATCTGTGTTCATATGCTTAGATCATATTCCTCCCACAGACAGCGAATGTGTCCTGCTTCAGTCTGTGTTGTAATGGAGCCATGCGTAACATTTCAACCTCCATTTATCTTTTTGGATCAAACGCTGTCAACCCGTGCTGGCTCATTGAAAGGGACGACTGATGTCAGATCTCTGCAACGTCGGTTCTTGGCTTTCAAATTCAGCCGGTGTTTGCTTGAATGTTGTCGCAGCTCAGTTCAAGTGAAGATCAAATATTTGAAACAGAACAAAAGATGGAACGGCGCCTTTGCACTTTAAAAAAAAAAACGGCAAATTGATGAAAAAGGTGAATCAATGAAAGATATGCAATCAGCCGATCCATACCGGAGCTGAGACATGACATCAATAACCTGAGAACAACCTGTTGAGTGAGTGCAGAAAGAAAATGAACTTATTAAGGCATGCGTGCAGGAAATGATCACAAGGACGGTTGAACAGGAAAAAATTGACGTAATATGCTTCATATAACTGAAATAAAAAAGTAAAGGAGCAATATAAGCAGACATATATAGAAATACTCCTCATACCTTTGGAATTCCCGGCCGATCAAGCCAGTCAGCATAAATAGCACTGAGGGTAAGGCCTTTTCTGGAACACAATGGCACAAGTGTTAGTATTTTTCCTATTATTAGAGCAATGGCTGTTACTGCCCAAGACACCGTACGACAAGTTGGCTGTGGGAAAAATACTGTTCGGGTCATACATGACTTGAAGTTGAGGCCAACACCTTAGACAAAAAAAAAGAGAGGGCGCACCCACTTTCCTAAACAAATCGAGCAAAGACTCGTGTATAGACAATGAATTTCATGCAGACGTGTGCATCTGGAGCAGGAATGCGTAAGTGGCATGTGCAGCTGAATAGGGGCTGAAGTGGACGGTATGCAGGTGAAATGAGTCATTTGCCATACACAGAACAAACATGGCGACAGCACTGCACTGCAGATACAAAAGCAAACAAATGTTTCAAGAATGTCCACAATGTCTATGTGAAGTGGAACGTGTACGACGTTCACATGAAATTGTCTCATACGTCAGGCCAGGAAGGTCCCAGCATGTCTCTACTCGTTCATAAATAAGGCTTGTAATTAACTTTCTAATAAGTAGTGATACCGTAAGAGAAAGATGGCTGCAAATCTCAACTGGTGTAGAGATATATTCTATGCTAGACAGACCGAGGGAGAACTTTCGTAAGCAACACCCCGGGGTTTAAAGAGCATCGTCTGAGTGATTTATCCATTTCAGAGTTCCATCAGTAGAACTGTACTTCCTCTGCTATGGTTTCACTTGAATGCTAATGTTACACTCATATGTGTAGAATTTCTCCTGGGGGAACCATAAATGTGTCTGCTGCAGAGATGCTTTACACCGGAACAACGTGCTGGACCAGCAGGTGGATGGACGGACAGCTGAGCCACGTCGCTGCTGGTGTGTCGAAAATCAGTCAGAGATTATTGCTCACTAGTAAAAATCTGGGTCTGACTGTGTATTTACTGGAATTGCTATCACTTACATGGAAGCTCATAGAAAGATATAGTTAAACTCTACAGATACCAGAAGAGGTATGACTCTATTCAGCCCCAATTTTCCCAGGAACTGAACATCAAAAAAAAACCCATCATCAACGGCTTTCATCATCAAGAAGCTTTGAGAGGAGTTTGACACTTAAACATCTGCTACGTCAACAGCATGGCGCCCTTAAAGCAGGATTACATGGGATTATGTGATCATATTTTCTTGTGTGGCAAACAAAAGGTTTAGAGTTAATACACCACATGACCTGTCAAACATTGCTAATAAATAATGGGAGCTTTAAGTCTCACAAGAGCAGACAAGACACGGATCTGCCAGTTTCTTCATGTTGACGTGGTGATTTCATTAATTGTATAAGTTCCTCATGTCGTAATGGAGAAATGAGACACAGACTTTTAGACAGAAGGACTATTATTTGGTACCAACAGAATCCACTTATCATTTAAAGACTACATTGGCATAGAAACACCTGTACTTTTTTCTAAATTCGGAGTTTATTATTCCAGTCACTACCAAGTGTTATACACCAAAAGATTAAGAGAAACCTCCTCTGATCTTTCTGGTGCAAAGCAATTGATTTTTGTTATTGTTAACATTCCGTCTTTGACTCGGATCAAATAAACGCCCGGTGAAAATAGTTGTATTTATGTGTTTTGGACCTCCATGAATCATTTCCCTTAGTGAGTTAACAGCATTTGTTATAATATTGTCCTGCTGACAATGTGTTACTCCTCGCTTGCATTTTTGTTATCCTTCAATATAAGGTTGCAGGAAGTGTTTTTTAAATCTTGTTACTAAATTTTTCTTTTTTTTTTGCATTGTTGTGTCGCGGAGCAGCTTTCGTCTGTGTGTTCAGCTGCTAAATCTCCTCAAAAAGTGGAAAACCCTTCCAGTTCAGACATAATTATAGGCTTGTTTAGTTGTTAAGCTACGATCATTTAGACCTGTGCACAGGCAGGACATGGTGCTGGGCACCACGCGGCGACTGGCTGTAACATTTAGCAGCAAGTGTCTATTCACATCCTAAACCTTTCTCTACTAGTGGGCTGTTTACTGATAGAGGCATCAGACCCAAATATTGACTGTCCCCAACTCCCTCTGTTTAATTCAATCAATCTGTGCTCGTTCAGCAGCACACTCCACATGAGAGAGAAGGCAAGAAAAAAAAAAAAAAAGACAGAGCAGACAGAAGTGTGCTGATGGGTGAAAAAAGAAGAGCGAGCAGACAGATGAAGTAAGAGACAGAATGAAAGACAAGCAGGAGGAAAACGAGAGACGGGCAGAAGAAGAGGTTAATGAGGCAATCAGGAGAAATAGAGAAGTGAATGATTAAGTGAGCACCGGAAAGGAGAGAGAAAATTAGAGAGGAGGAGAGCAGGAGGAGCAGTTATCCTTTTACACTTCAATTAATACGAGAGTGGATAAGACTGCTCTCTTAAAAGGATTGGTGTTGGGAGCTTAGGGGCTGTGTTTCCACAGCCAGCCATCAAAGAAGTAAGTCAAAGAATCAAGGCCAAATCCACCCAGACTCAAAACTATTTTAATGTATTTGACACTAAATTCCACTAATAAATCACATCTGTAAGGAAAGAGTTGTATGGCCAAGTGGAAGCTGAAGAACTGATGGGTATCATATTTAGTTAAACAGGCTACTACTACAGAAGCACAAAATTGGCTTCATGCATTCATTATTCATGAATCACACTGTAAGCATTATTCAGAACAACTTGGTGCACACACCTCACCACGTCAGGAAAGGTAATTAACAGCATTCGCAGGAAGTCCTGTCAAGGAAAGAACAAAACAGACAGGAATTTAAGCAGGTGTGGACAGAAGCTAAAAATAAGAAAAAAATAAAGAGAAAGGCAGACCTGATCTTAAGTGAGGAGTACAATGTCAGTGTTTGTGTTACACCCATTATTTATTGGACGGAGTGTAAAGAAACAGGAGCCAGGTGGAACACATCACATGCCTCACACACACACACACAGGGACGGCCAGGTGGGATCTCTCAGCTTCGTGGCCCCGGCAGAATAAACACATGCAGCTGAGCTAATGTGTGGTCATCAATTTAAAACGCTGCTGGAGCACTTTCAACCATTATTACATAGCGGAGTCAAGCTTATACTACGTCAGCCTCCAATTAATTTATGGAAATTACATTGTGCCTGAGAGACGGGTCATATTAAAACAGTTCAAATCTCGGCTCGGGTTTTATTACCAATCTCGGAGGAGGCTGTGAGTCAACATCCAGATTCTCAATTAACGTGATCAAGTGAGAATTATGGTTTTTCTACACTAAAAGCCTCACCTGAGACAGAATGAGTTGCCCGTGGTATTTCTTCACAAACACTTTGAAAAAGCGGATGAATTGTTGCTCTCCAACGTGGCTGGCCAGGAACCTGAGGAGGAAGTAGCCCTACACAAAGAGGCATGACAGAAAGACAACAAAAGATGATCCATCAAATCTATGTCCGTCATGAACCAACACACCGAGGGGAATAGTGAGCCACCTGAACGGACTTTATAGGATTTGATCTGCTTTATCCATGCCCCATAGTTGCATTGGTTCCCCTTCCTTTTCCTTGCAGCCTTTAGTATCTCACCTTGAGGTAGTGGACTTGCAAGAAGGATTTGTCAGGGTTGAGGGCATGTTTAACTGTGGAGGAGCCAGACTCACTGACCTCACCGGTTTTCTCCATGTTCGGTCTGCAGGAGGACAAATAGAGCACAGAAACAACAATGCAGATGGAAAGATAAGACAGGGGGAAGACATTCTGGAGGGTGCACACAATTACTCAGGCAGATACTGTAGGAAGACAAAAACAGAATGATACAGAGTTGGAGAACCTGGGCGGTTCTACATTTTGTCCGACAGCAATTTGAGCAGCAGGAACATCCAGATTCTGGTTCTCTCAGTGGTGAACACCATTGTTGCCATCATTTTGCCAACGGCTGCCAAGGAAACAAGCTGCGGATTTATAATAGCATGCTACGGTGTTTATATGACCTCACGATGTTGCACGCTGACTTTACCGCCCATGACTCACTGAGCTATCAAATAACACTTCCACAAGAAGGCACGTCAGTCCACACAAAAGAGGCACGATGTAGGTTCGGCCTTTCCTGTCACACGGATGGAATCATCCCTTCAACCTCCACAAACACATAAACAAACCTATAAAACCAATGAAAGCCAAACTAACAGATTGCTGACGTGGGACGCTGTGCAATGATAGTTCCAGTTAGCCTGTATTGATCCGTCCGAGTAGATTAACTCAGTGTGCCGATAGGAAGGCCTTGAAGGATCACCCTGCTGCCAAGTCGATACGGCAGGCGCCTGGCCCACCAATCAATACGTCCCTCATCAACCAGCTAGCACTTTTCCACTGGACCGCTTTGTGACACGGCCAGCCAGAAACACACATACAGATTGACAGGAAGACCAATAACACAGATCCGAATACGTATTCACACAGATGTTCGATGTAATACCTGAACGTTCCGTCCTGTAACTGAGCTCTGATTTCTTTGTCAATGGAGAGAAGAGGAGCAGGAGCAAGGGGCAGATGAGGTTGATTAGTTAAAGGCATGAAGAGAAGGACGAAGGAGTGTGGGAGAAATCGAGGACAGGAGATTGTTAGGAAAATTTTGGTTAGCTCAGTGGACCGAGAGAGGAAGTCATCAGCTTCCTGGAATTTTCTAAATTTGACTGGACACTCTTGCAGGAACTTTCATCATGCATCAGAGGGTGTGTGCTCCTACTTGTATGATTTTGCGCCTTTTCCACATGCACGCTGAGTGTGGGAAACCTGTTTCGGGAAAAGCCATGTCTCAACATCTGCGTGTTAACGCTCCAAGCCTGCACATTAACAGTCTAGAACATTTTCAAAGGATATACAATAACATATACATTCTAAAATATATTGCTTATTTTAAATGTAGCACAAAATGCCTGATTTAATTGCTCTCTGTGTATCATGGCCATAATATTTCCCAGCTTTTAATCGCTGATTGTATTTTTAACTTGCTCTCCGTCCAGTCTCCTGCCTGTAGTGCCCATGTCTGTCTGCTACTGCTGATAAGATGACATCGAGTTTTTTTTAAAACAGCAGGACATGCTGTATCCCTGGGAAATGATATTTATATATATATATATATATGTATTTTCTTTTTGTGTGTGTGTGTGTGTATTTGTGTGTAAAATTGTGCGTCAGGCAGGGAATTGCAGAGCTAGTGAGTGACTGGAGCAAGAGACAAAAAAACAACGGCAGAACATGTATTTCCAGAAGAGAAACGTGCGTCAGAAACACCGGTGATGCTGCCTGGAGAGAAAAATGTTTATCCATCACTGCAGCGTTAGACAAAGGAAGTCCACCCTTCCCACTGTCCAGATCCGGGATATATGGATCTGTAAATCCTTGTCTTTCGCTGTCTCTCTTTGTCAGAGATGATTTACTACAGCTTTAAGGGGAATCGCTGCTCACTGCCTCGGAGAATCACACAATAGCTCAATGTATTTCAGAATAAATGGCTCTCTTATCTTATTTGTAGGCCATGTGAGTGAGGGTGTGTGTGTGTGTGTGTGTGTGTAGCCATGCATCCACATGGGTATGGGTGTGTCTGAGATTGAGAGAGAATGCACGGGAGGAAATCAGGACCTATTGCTGACAGAACTTAATGTCAAATGTGCACACACACACACACACACACACATACAGGCGGTTTATAGCTCCGCAAGCCATATCCTGACAAATTACACTCGGTTGACTGTGGAAACCGGATAAGGTAGAGTAGTGCTCCCAGCAGCCCAGTAAATCAGCAGGGAGAATGGTGTCTGGCCTAGGCTACCCTAAATATAACTCATCTGAAATCGACTGATAAACACTGGCCACTGGGCCCCTGCTGCATCACAGGGTGTCAATTGTGACCCACTGAACTTGGAAAGCACAACCTGCCATTTAGCCTTTGTGAGTGTGTGTGGGTCCGTTTGTGAGTGCGAACCAGCGAGGAGGTTGTGTGCATCCCTTCCCTTCCCCCTCTCACTACGTCCACTCTAAGATTCCCCTGTGCATGACAGGTGGATCGTTCTTGCTCATATTCTGTTTCTCAACAGTTGTATTGCTACACGGTGCAGCTGCATCAGGACTTGGACAAAAAGAAAAGGCAGCCCCCCCAAAAATCAATCATCACCTCAAGTGCTGTGGCCTGCTCACAGCTTAAGTGTAAACTAAGATCTTAGTCACATGTGAGCTTCCGTTGACCCTCGTGTTTTAAATCAATATTTGAAGGAAGGAGATAAGTTGGAAATAACTGTCACATTCTAATCATATGAATGAAATACTGAAGGAGACTTCAACTATTCCAGGTGTTTTTTTTTCCAGCTCATCTACAGTACAACCGCTTGTTATCGTGCGGTGGTGTCTCCATGACAACTGATCAAACTCCATCTACTGATGAAGACCGTGTGACGCAGTAGAAAGCTGTCAACAGGACCTGAAAGATTAGATTCTTCTATCATGATTACAGCTACAAATACAAGGTTCAGTATGGTGAAATAAAATCAATTTAATCCTTTTTACTATTTGAATTTAATGTTGCAAATGGAAATGACTTCTCCATTCGGAGCCAAGGATTTATAATCAGTTACTGGTCATTTATTATTAGAAACTTCACTTTTCTTATGCCTATAAACACATTAAACATGTTTGTATGTTCAGCCAGCTGACCTGCAGGGCACCAAACCAAAAATTAAAATTGTTGATTACATTCCAATATCTGAATTCAAAAGTAGGAATCTAATCGGAACTGAAAGGTGGATCGGTATGTCTCCAGTTTTAACACGGCTTCACAAGATGTGGCGATGAGAAATGCCTCTCGTCACGTGCCACTCGAGCTCGTCTGTTCAGAAGTAATGTGTTTTCCGACAGCACAACTCACCACGACGTCTACATGTGTAGGGGCATGTATGTGTCTGTATATGTGGGAGTGTGTGTTTATTTTGCCTTTTTTTCCGATGTTAGTTTTGCGTTGTTGGTTTAACCCTGTCAGGTGCAGAGAAACTTAATCCCGACCCTCCTAATCACCCGTGTGTCTGCCTCACAGGGGAACACCCTGATATGCTGCTTGGCAGCCACAGCGCTCAAGTTCATGTTTTAACCCTTTGACTTCTACAGAGCTTCATCTTTCCGGTTCTGCTACGCTGCAACGAAAATATTTAGTTACAAACACGAAACTTCAGCATTCATAAAACACACTGGAGGTTACAAACATTTCCCAATGGAACAAGTCACACACTCCCAAACAAATCACCTTTAAGCACTGCAACCCTTCAAACTCATTAGGATACGGACAGATGAATAAAATCACAATCAATAATAATGAACCTTTCCACTAAATCAGCTTTCGCTATTCAGGAGACTTACATTGATTAATTAAAACCATTAAATCAGACGTGTTCCCGTTGTGTGATGGCATTGTTCCTGAACTGGTACAGTTAAAAGTTAGTGCCGAGGAGAAGTGGCATGAAATCAGTACCACTAATTTGCTGTTACACTCTCTACGGCCTATTATAAAGGGTGAATGTCAATCACACGCGAGTCATCTCCAGTGAAACGTTTTTCTTTCCCGCCTCTATCCAAAGGGAGTGCTGCAACATGCATTTACAATACAACTGTTACCATTTACACCCTGAAACAGTTCATTCCTGCCTGGGGTTTACTCTCATAATCCTCCGATGGCACTTTACTTCCACCCTGGATAGAAAAAAACAGGGTGTGGGTCCCGCGTTGTCAGGATCAGATGAACAGTTTGTGTGTGTGTGTGTGTGTTCATGTGCTGAGCTTTTCTAAGACATGACGGTACAGTACACCTGGATCTACTTTGTTGCCACACCTGCCACACCTGTAACCCCTGGAATGCAGAGACCTCGCTCTCACGTGTGTCTGCACACGGGAGACAAAAGGTCAGAAATGTAGACTGTATCTACTGTGGTGCAGCAGTTCAGTATCTTCCCTTCTGTTTTTACTATGCATGTTTCAATGTAAACTGAAGTGACTGTACAGCAGAGGTGGATGAAGGACAGAGAGTCTGTACTGATGTGTGTTATTTTGCAAATGATAGTATTATAGTTTGCTTGTCAGTATGAGTTATGTAAAATTCTTTAGTTCTCATCACAGAATTGACCTGAGTTAAAGTCATAACGTTGAAGTTCTCAATTGTATTTCATTAAAAGAAGATAAAAGTAGTACAATTTGCGTCTAAATCAGATATAAATAAATGTATTTACGATGACGACTGACATTGAAATAACAGCTACGAAAAGAAGAAGATGGTGTCAGCGTATTCGAAGTGTGCTTCCACATTTTTTCTCTTTTATTACATGTCTTTTTTACATTACACTCAATTTAAAGCGGCTTTTTTTCCCAAAATGTGTGATTATTGATTATCAATAATGACCAATGCTAACCTGATTAAGACAATACTCTGAAGACAACGCCAGGTTAAGAACATTTTGGAGAAAGCCATATCTGAAGACGACGAGTACTCTGATCCCATTCCTTTAGTGCGTTGCAGACATACAGTATATACACCTGAATCTAACTTTGAAGTCCTGCTGGAGTGTCATAGCATTTTGCGACGCAGTCGAACCACTTAACGACACATTCTCTAGCTGCTGGAATTGTTGTGACAAATGACCCAACCTGCTTCCAGACACTATCATTAAAACACTTAAAATGTCCTCACACTGGCAGCGACGGCAAGACAGTTAATTCATACGTGTTTGACCAATCAGAGACACACACCTGAGGATCTGAAGCTCCGCCTCCGAGTTCTGGGACTCGTCAGAGAGTCTCCTCCACCTCAGCAGGGCTTTCAAGTCACACTCTTCTGCTGTGTCTTGCAGAGAGAGCTGTTAGAGAAAGAAGTGGACAGAGGTAAATGAAGCGAAGCTAAATATAAATGAGTAACATTTCCATAGAAGGAGCTCGGGCGACCAGTTGTTTCCCTTCCTGCGCTTTACTTCTTTACCCTCTTTGTTCAGTTTGGCCTACTCCTCTTACCTTTCAGACATTTTTTTTGTATTGCTCTTGGACTTAGGTTGCTATGTTTATAAACTGTTTCCATGTGCGTCTGATTTATTTTTAGTTTTATTTCAATACCATAATGGCCAAAAGTCCTCAACAAGCAATCCAACCTCGGCAGTAACTGTTACAAATCGTTGGCATCCTTAGTGTCATTGGCAGTAAATGTGGATGACGAGAAAAAACTGAGCCAAATAAGCAAATGTCACCTTAGTTGTTTCATTCACTGTGTTATTTCTCATTGGTTGGTGTTTATCAGAGGACAGCAATAAGCTAAGAAAGACCGGTGCACCTGAGAGCGAGCGTTAGTCTTCCCAGAGTGACAGTCTAAGACCTCAATTAGGTTACTTTCTTGAAATAACCGCAGTAAACTACAATAATAGTGCAGCAATTTTGGTGTCCAGTACTCGCTGTGCTTGAGCCCAGATAATATCCTCCAGGTAGGTGGCAAAGCCCTCGCTGATCCATTCCTCAGTCCAGTCTCTCGCTCCGATAACGAGGCCAAACCAGGAGTGGGCGATCTCGTGGCACAGCCTGGACCCGCAAAGACACAGGCCACTTTTTCCTGAACCGGGACTGCCAGCGTACAGCGCACTCTGTGACAGGAAGATTATATGGGGGCTGGAGGAGACAAATGACAGAGAGAGGAGGAAGTGATGAGCAAGAGGAAGTCAATGATAGGGATCAATTTTAAAGAGAGGAGGGAGAAATAAAGGAGAGAGAGGTATAAAAACGGAAGAAAAGGAACTGTCAAGAGAACACAGAGGCAGAGACGAGCTAACAGGGAAAAATTAATTATCAAAAATTAAAACTGACACACAAAATACATAAAAAAAGGGCGATGGAGACGTACTGTACCTCCGCCAAAGGGATCAAAGAATTACTGAGGTAATGTTCCAAACATGATTGCTGAAAATTCAGCCTGAGCACGTGGGAAAAGATAATTATTAACTACCCATCCCTTTTCTTTCCATCTTCCCCATTATGTTAAGCAAAGGACAACTTACTCATCAGGTGTTCTTGCCAAACTTAATTGCCCTGTACAAACATCCACCGAGAACATCGTGTTCGCTGGACTACAACCGCCAACCACCGCCGGGTAAGAAGACGCAAATAAAATCCTTCAGTTTGAGTGTTTTTGATGGATAAAGACACTTTATCCAGCTCTACCTTTTTCTCACAGGCTCCGTTTCTACACATCATATCAAGGCAATGCTGTGTATTGGGAATTTGCCAGATAGAGAAGTTATTATGACTTTTTACAATAAAACAAGGAAAATACTTATATTTAGAAATCATCGTGACCTCGCAAAGGATTTATTGGGTACTTAAGATAATCAACGTATATTTTCACAATTCTCATGTGGATATTAATAATGTGGTTACAGTTATAAATTATGTTTATCAGGGGAGCATGGGAAAAACAGGAAAACATTGTGACTGTGCGCCCTTATGCAGATACAGAAAGCTAAGCAAACAGAAATAGAAAGAAAGGCGTTAAAAATAATTCCAATATAATATATAATATTAATAAAATAGAGATGAAGATTTCCCATAATGTACATTCAGATTTAGAAAAAAAAAAAAAAAAAAAAAGGGATAAATAAGATTGTGGCTTTCCCTTCAACTGACTTTTTTTGTCTCAATAGAGAAACAAAATTTTGGGTTAGATGGTCTGGAAATAGATTTGAAGGTCACGGGTTGTGTATAAAATAAGAATAAAATACTCTGCACACGAACTCCGAAATGCAGCTGCTGAATGGAACTTTCACAGCCGCACACTTAAAGATACTAGTAGTTAAGTTTGATTTTAGAAGTGAACTGGAAGTGGACTGTGGTGAACATTTTGTTTTTCTAAAAAATATTTATAGTACATTTATAGTGCAGGTTTTGTTTCACTTTCAGCTTGACGCAGCCACAGAAACACAGACCACGTGACTCTCAGCCAAGAGACGGTGATGACAGAACGGACCCGATGGAAGTGCTCCGTCAGTGCCAAGGTCATGGCTGAAGACTTTTCTAGAGCATTCTTTACTTGTGTGTTATGCAACAGGCGCTGGGTGCCCTGAGGGGGCCAACTGTGCGTGAGAGGCATGCTTTGCTTCCACGGAAGAATGGAAGAAGGGGGTCACAGAGGTGAGAATGAATGCTCTCTCTTTTCTCCCGGCCCTTATAACAACACCGGCCTGTCTTGAGTTCCTTTCACACTCTCTAGATCTTAAGTGTCCCAACCACTATTGACCTGACATCGGTGGGAGAATTTATGGCGAACTGCAGGTCCCCTCTTCAGAGTTCCTTTCAAAGGGTCATACCACCCTGCTACTGTGACAAACATGTCAACCGTACTTTAACATTACGGGGCAAATGTCTTTATCTGTGGGATTCAGGGGTTTTAAGCATCGGTTGAAAGGATTCATTGGGACCAAAATGATTGTACGTCGTCAAGTACTAAACGAGCACAATATAGCTGATAACAACAGAATCTTGGTAGTAGAAGTCTCCGTAGTTGCACACACACAGCAGCTACAATTGGATTCACCGTGCACCCTCACAGAAACAACTAGACAGGACATTGCCACCATTGATGAACTACAGTCAGCTGTGAAAAGAGCCGCAGCCTTTAGGGAAATACGAGAATCTTAAAAACAGCAGAAGACAGAGGGGTTATTATTTTTAGTTGCCATAACCCAATTATGGTGACAAGCAGAGTCAATTATAAACCAAAGGTGAGTACAGACTGGTAACAAGTCTATTTCAGAGCTACTCTTCATTTCCCTTGATTGTTTTATCAGAGTGTAGGCCCGACAGGCCGTGGCCTACTGTTATTCAGGAACATGTCAACATCTTACAATAAGGTCTTATGGGCATTATTTCCAGGACAGCAGCTCAAATGTAATCCCCTGTTTTTCCTGACGACTCAAACAAAGGGTCTCACTGGAGTAGGAGATGCTAACATTAGCCTTATGAGTTTGTTTGGAGCTAATCTTGTTCCCCCACAAATGGATAAGCATGCCTTTGTTGTCAGTTCCAGCAGTGCGTATGTGTGTGTGTGTGTGTGTGTGTGTGTGTGTGAGTGAGTGAGTGTGAAACACAAAGACAGCCTTTCAGAGACGGAGTTTTGCACATGCTCCTCCGAGGGAGGCGGAATCCATCACCACAGTGACAAACAGTGTCATCCCACCGTGGTGGGGATGAAGAACAACAGCATTTTTCACATTCACTGATACAGTGAGTGACAATAGCTGGAATCAGGGACCTGTCGAGGATCCCCACATGAGAAGACCTTCACACGCAGCCATGTGTAGCACCTGCACATGTGTTTACACCTTTCATCTCCGTGACGGGTCTGAATGGAAGGAAGCTATCAAGCATTAATCCTCACAATCACACACCGGCTTACATCAGCTGATCAAAACAAGAAAATAAATGTCCTTCTTAACATATTTTATTGACAGTTTTTACCGCAGCGCCCCTGTTTTTCGTGTGCTTGGTACCTATGTTGCAGATCTTAATTCTTCATCTGCTGACTGTGACTGGATTACGGTCTTTGAAATTACAGATTACAGCAGCAACATTTAAATAACATCCCTCCTATTACATCAGAAAAATTAAGCTTTGCTGTCAAGATGTTTTTCATCAAACACACTAAATGACTTTAAACCAATGGTTTAATAATGATCCTGCAAGAAATGACTAATTAATGGTCTCAACTAGAATTCCAAAGCTGTCCTTCACTAATATGAGCTCACTTTTTAGGAGGCAAATGTTCAGATCTAGAGACCCTTAACAAGAAAGCTATGCAAAGGAATGTTTTATTTTATATAAATACAGGATACAGACTCTCACAGTGGAGGTAGGGAGGAATATACATAAATAAAGATCTGAATATTGACAAGCTTAGGGGGTTACTAAACATCTTCTGATTGTTAAAAACTACTTGATGTGTCTGATGAGCGATGCCAGAGTTACCTTGAATAAATTAATTATTGTGTTTGTACCGTGTCTGATTTTAATGTCTCTGACTTTGCGATACATTTCCCTCCTGGTGCAAAAAGATGGACTCTTCCTCCTTTGATTATGTTTGAAGTAGGCAGAAATATGCATCCCTGCTAACGAGTTCAAGAAAATATGATTGATAAAAAGAATGCATGAGTTAGCAAAACCAAGAACGCTACCTAGTAGGTCCTGCACGCAGGTCTGTTACTAGTAGAATTTATAATCGGGTTACACTTGAGAAGAATATGTAATAGCAGACAAATACCTCAGGAAACCTTTTTGATGGCGGTACCTGACTGATTCCTAATGCACAAAATGAAATGCTGATTAAAGCCCTCTTGTTCTTCCTCACATGACAACCTCACGACGGCGAGTCACCCTTGGTGACTTGGCCCTGAGCTTCAGAGGTGTGAGCCCGGCCAAGTCTTCAATTTAGTGAGACACAGATTGCAATAGTGTTTCGCTCCGCCATCTCTCCATCCATTATTCATCCATCCATCCATCCATCATTCCTGGCTTTAGGCCATTTATTCCCCAGTGGGACACTTCCATACATAATGTAACAGGGGCCCTATCATAGTTCTGTAATTGACATCCCCAGCTCAACTCATGGCTGGGACACCACTAAAACAGCCCCACGAGAGAGAGAGAGGAGAGAGAGAGAGAGAGAGAGGGGTGAGAAAATAGATGATAAGTGTGTGTAAATGACTGGGTGAGATACAAAGTAAAGAAAGATAAAATGCAATGCAATGGATTGTAATATCGGAGTACAGAGAAAAAAGAAGAGTCATTGAAGGATCATATGATAAAACAGATGTTTATGGAGTGAGAGACAGAGAGAGAGAAGGAGCATCCCCTGTTCGTAAAATGAGATTTTTGCTCTTTTCCCAAAGTGCAGTGCCAACTGTTGAACTTCTAGACACTGTGGCGCAGGCTCTGTTACAGCAATACTGATGGAATTGCCCACATTGAGATCACATTTGCACACCCATTCATAAAGACGCCAACACAAACTTTCAGAGGCAATGACAGAGAGGCAATGGGATGTACAAAAAGCCACATCCATGACAACATGCACACAAAGTACAGTTCATCTGTTATTTTCTATTCACGCAAAGGTTGGCCTTTCCTAATGTCCGCTTACGGGAAGGGGCTTTGTCTCCTTTCCCTTCTTCTCGGACTGAGTCTGTGGGCTATTTTAGACACAGGGGCCTATTCGACCAAACTCCTACCACCCTTTCGTCTTTTTTTTTTTTTTTTTTTAAGAAGTCTGACTTCAAATGTCTGGAATTCCGTGCTGGCTGCAGATCAGCTCTCTGCTCCCAGACGGGGCCCCACAGGGCCAGGCCAAATGCCACTCCATGTAGGGCCTGATCACATGAACGGGGGCCAGACTGAGGCCCCCAGAGAGCTGCCCAACCCACATACGCTGCATGGCATCACAGCATGAAAATAAAAGATATCGCAGGTCATGAGGGGCAAGGAGGCAACACTGCTGCTCATTTCTGGAGAAAATAAGGCTTTGTGGTGCCATTAGATGTGAAATTAATGACAAGTTTACTCTACTTTCTTATTGTTAAAAGCTTTACTACAAAAGCCCATTCATGCATACATAGATAGCTGACTCTGAGCATGTCAGGTTTCTATCACACGGGGACACGGGATCCATACGGGTCATAACCTGATGAGGTCAAGAATGCTTGTGCACACACACAAAGAGGCATGTTAAGACAGAATAACTGTATAAGTTGCAGCAGGCATAACAGAGCACCCGCTTACGCATCCACACACACATTCATCAAAGCCCCTTTGAGTCCGTATCAGCTGGAAAGTGATAACAGATGTCTGATCCATCCTCTCTTAACAGTAAAACAATCCAGTGCAGTTCATTCCTTGTTTAGTACAGAGTCCAAAAACCTGATGTCATGCCGGAGGAATGTTCTTGAGTGAGGGCGTCTATGTGTGCAGATTGTGAGGCAGTGGATACCGGATTTAAAACAGTGTGGACATATAATTATCTATGAGAGAACGCTCTGCTTCAAGGGTTGCGTGGCTGGTATGTTCCCAATATATTGGAGACCCAAAAGAATTAAAGTCTGTTCATAAACTTACAAGAACCTATAAACACAAAGTGTCAATAAGGAGAGACGAAATAAAATTACCAGTACACACAACTATAATCACAGTTTAACAGGCTTAGAATTTGTAAATTAAACACAGTTTAATTTGACAAAGGTGTGCACAATGTTCTCGTGAGCGCTAATGAAGCCCAGTGTGAGCTCATCTGGTAAGAACAAGTCCTTGTCAGTCAGCCAATGGAGGTGTTTACATGACATTAATGTGACATGAACCACATTGCTGCCTCACTGTGTCTACTTGCATCCAAAACGCCCTGACTCATCACACAGGACCCTCTTTTGGCTTCCACTACTGCGTCAATGAGAAGGACAGGAAAAAGCTATATTTCAACCTTCTATTTTCTTGCCGAAGGGGTAATAAATAGACTCTTTTGCTGGGTTATGTAACATGAGGGAATGAGACAGTGAGGAGATGGAAAGTGAAACTGCTCAGTACCGCGGGGCTATATAAGAAGTGTTTGACAGAACGGAAAGATGGATGGCGGCAAGATCGAAGGGAAATTAGCCAGTGAGCAGAGCCGTCTCCTCTGCAGGTTTTCAGGCCGCCACCTGGTCAGACCGGCGACCTGTCAGACTAACCGGCAGCTGATGGATATACTGCTGTTTAAAGGTGTATGATGCACATAGTTTTTCAACAAGCCACTTACACAGCGTATAATTTGAACCTAATTACCTGGAAAATGTACATAGTACTTATAATAGTGAGTTTAACAATTTATAAAAAAAAACAAAATTTTATTCATTAGTCATAATGAGGAAACACCTGTAGAAGAGGTTGACTAAAGGACGAATACATCTATATGATATGACAGTAGATTGAAATGCTTCAAGGTTACAGCAGAAGATGGTGTATTGCCAACAAATCTTGCCTGAAGCCAAAAAACAAATAGGTGTCTGTACATGCTACAACTTTCCTTCCCTGTCAGTGCCCCAAAGCCCCGAGACCAACTACTCCTATTGAAGATATCCATCATAAAACAGACGTCACAAACTTGTACTTTTTGTTTTTGTCCTTAATCCTAATCTTCTTAAAAAAAAGCCGGGTCCTGTTGCTTTAAACAAATAATACTCAAACAAAGAGAAATAGTGCATTAAAAGATTTGGTACACAGGGTGAGTTCTTGCAGAGGAGGAATAAGCAGGCATCGGCTCCACAGAGAATACAAATATTAACAGCCGGGCTGTGCAAGATGAGAATATAAATCCTTTAACAATAGAAAAAAAGCTGTTGTTTCAAATTATGCTACATAATTTATTGCATTACAGAATAAAAATCACTCTTTACAGCAATATTGTTCTGCATTTGGTTGAAGCTTTCTTCCTCATGACATGGATGCATGCAGGAATGATACTGTCGATGTGGTTCATTTACATGGACGTTGTTATGGCATGACGTGAGTCGTTATCTGAATATGAAATAACCTGTGTTAAGATATGAGATTATATCATATTGCACAGGCCTGGTTGACTGGAATTTTTTCTAATGAATATAAAAACATGCAGAACCAGACTATTACTTCAAACAGGCTTTAATAAGGAGGTAGAAGACAGAATGCTGTGAAAAGTATTACATTTAAAAAAAAAAGCATTGCATTAAAATGCAATGGTGGAGCAGCTTGGAGCAGCTCGCTCCCCGAGGCTAAAAGCAACCTCAGACATGGGAAACGTTATCGAAGAGCATTTTGCAGCACTTTGTTTCAAATGTCTCATTTTGGCCGGTTCAGCACAGAGGTCTCACGGACATTAAGCCGTCTGGCTTTGCACAGACAAATGAAATTACCCTCAGCCTCTAGGTTCCTCTATCACACACACGCCCCAGGATGCACGACAAGAGCAGCAGTGTCCCCTAGGGCCTACGCCATCCAATGGATCCATCCATCACTCCGGGGAATGGGATGTATGGACTCATCCATTAGTCAGTGGAATGGGTGTGCAGCGACGGGCCTGTCTTGCCATGGCCTTTAATCCAAACTTATGGCACAGTGTGTCTATTTTAGTGTTAAATGTAGCACGATATGCCAGCTGTTGCCAGCAGGTTCACATCTGAGGACAGTTCAACACAACACACCACTATTCACCTCATTGATCATGATGGAGGTATACGCTGCTTGTCACCTCGAAACACACATATGCTGTGCAACAGCAGTCACCACTTTAAGTAATGCTGCACATACTCCCTTGCAATTAAGTGTAAACATAAGATTAAAAAACTAAGCATAAACTGTTGATTGATTCTTACTGTGAAGAAATAGTTTAATATGTTTGCAGCAAACAACCCCTCAGGTCAAGTAGTGGAAGAATTCAAAGGTGGCTGCTTCAGCTGTGAGAAGATAGAGAGAAGGTAAACCTCTCCTCCAGAGGGTAAGATGATAGGCCCCAGGTAACTAGAAAGGAATCCTTCGGAAATAACAAAATACTTTGCTAAACTGGAACCTGCTATCTTCATTAAGAGCACAGGCGAAGGTCTGACCAAGAAAAAAAAAGACAGGGAAGCGAGGAGAGATGGATAACAGTGGCCAACGCTTGTGGTGTTTAGAGCTGTAATCAGCAGGACAGTAAAGGAACAAGGATAACTTGGGGAAAAGAAATAAAGCTCACCAAAAAAAAAAACATCTTAACTACTTGCAATCACTTTAAAAGTGTGCACAGGACACTCCCTCTTCCTCTGTCCATGTGCAGGCATGCAGAGCTGCCTTTACAACCTGTCAGGCGCCTTTGTCTGGATCCAGAAGTGACGGAGATCCACTCAAGGTGGGAAGAAAGAAACACCTCATCCTTGACTATTTGATTAACAGATGTCTCCTGCGCCAACAAAAATCCCCCCCCCCCCTTCCCCTCCAACATCCAACCCAGAACCCCCCAAGTGGCTTCTGAAAGAGTAGGTCTGTGTCACACACTTCTAGGGTTACTTCACAGATCAAACTGGAGAGGACAACAGAAAGGCAAGAAATCCACTGAGACATCCGAAGGAGTAGAGGAGGACAAGAAGTGGGGGGACTGGCAAAGTAACCAAGAAATGTGGAACAGAAAACAGCGGGATCAGATGTTATCAGCTTATAAATGACCGTTATCAGCTCTAATCGGGAGCATAGATATGAGGCAGTAGGGCCCTTCAGCTCTTATAGTTCAAGCGACAAACGCCCCCTGGCGGCCAAAGTGATTATGACTACAGAAGAGGAGTTAATCAGATGATGTCCATATATAGTGAGGCCCCGCCCCATTCAAGAGTAGATGTCTTCCTGACCAATGGGAAGCCACAAATTAAGCTTGTCACTACCATCCATGGAGATGGTCAAGTTTGCTTATGACACCACGGCCTCATCAAGTACAATGATGAGTCATACTTGGCAGCATGAGGTCAGTCACACACACACAGAAACACTAGGCCGAGCCCACTTGTGTGCCGAAGCCCGAGTGTCATGGCCGAGCCTGCCTCGATGCTGACCCAGCCGAAGCTGTACGGTTTCCAAGGGGTCCCAATGGGCTTGAGTCGGCTCGGGTACCCTTAGTAGGTAGGTAGAGTTTACCCTAAAACATCCTAATGGTCGAGAAGGAGACAGTTTGTGGGCAAAGCGATGGGGGGTCATAGCCAATGAGATGAAAGAGCCAGGCTGATGTCATAGACTGGGGATGGTTAAGATGCACATCTACTCCATTTAATTTGCATTTTGTTTTTTGATGTTCTATTTAATTTACTATTTGAGAGGCAATGAGCACTGATTATTTCCATAAAATGAATGATCCCTCCTTAATGATCATCCATGAAATGTTGTTGGTTGTGCATGATTCACCCCACAGATAAACTTTCTGCAGTGTGCAAGTTTTTTCGATTTATTTCCTCAGCTCAAATAGATTATCTTTTTTTATTAGTAATTTCACTGCATCGGGAAGAACCAAGCTGCAGAAATCTGGAACTTGTTATCATTAAAATGAACATTACATTTAATTGTTATACATTAGGCCACAGTGATGCAGCTGTGAGCGTTTGCCACTTTAAAGAGAAGTGCTGGTTCAAACACTAAAGAGTTGAGAGTCAGCTGCCACTGCGTTAATGATTTTGAGATTAACGGTTAGCATCACAATATGATTTTACTCTTTTTTGCATTAGAAAGGTTGATGTTTGGCTGCAATGGGGCAGCCGTGGCCTGAAGTAGAGTAGAGAAGAAGTCTTGGTACCAAAAGGTCAATCCTCTAGACCGACAGGAAAGAATGTAGGTGGGGGAGTAGAGGAACACCGCTTCTCCTCCCTCCACATCGAGGGCTGGAGTGCAAGCCACCTAACCCCAAACCACTTCCCGGTGTGTGCGTGTGTGTGTGTGTGTGTGTGTGTGTGTGTGTGTGTGTGTGTGTGTGTGTGTGTCTCTCTGTGTATGTGTGTGTGTTTACTGTGTGTGTACATGTTCACTACCGCCGGATATGTCAAATGCAGAGTTAAATTTCCCCTCTGGGATTTATTAAGTGTCCCAAAAAAAGAGTTAAATAGTTCTTGCAACTGTGTTTTGGAGAGAGACAAACATCACTTTGATAAACAATGTATGTAACATCAAAGGTTTGCAAAGTCAATTTTCATACCATGCTGAAAGTAATGAAGGAGGATCGGAAAATCCAACTAAAAACAAATCATGGGTCTGGTCCTATAAAAGATGAAAAAGAGCACAGGTGGCACACTAAAGAGCTGCATGGCAGCAGGGGATTATCCAGCAGGGTACTGAGTCCCTCAGGCACTCTAGCTCCTGACTTCCTCCCAAAGGGACCAATGGCCAATCTAACTTCCTGCGAGACCATAAACAGACAACGCAGTTAACATGAAGTCAAGCCGAAAATCCTCCAGTGCCACTTAAAGAGGTCAAGAGGTGTATAACAGTCATAATTTCTGCCTCGTGCCTTACAGCTATGAGGCCGCCTCATTTGGGTGTGCTGCAAGTAGAACGATCAGTTTAACTACTTGATTGTTTTTTCCACAATTTTGTTCAGACGGCCCCCGCCTGCAATCTGAGAGTCACGAAGACGGAGTTCATCAAAACAGATTTAATATGAGAAATTCCATGTGTACTTGAAGATGTAAATGTTTTGGCACGGGGCAATAAAGACGCTTGTAAGAAGAATGTTTACACAACGTGGTGATAAAGGTGAAATGAGACTTGCTGAGCGATAGATACTGTCTGCGTATATATGTGTGGGCTTATCAGAGCCCGCCATCAAACGGTTGGGGGCAACCTTTCCTTTGCCTGCCACTGAAAGAAATTCAAGCAGCAATCACAAAAAAATAAATAAACACTGCACATTTATCTCGCCCTAATTGCAAATTCAGAATATGTCAAAACACAAATGTCATGAAAAAAGCAGATAACAGACAATGACAAATAATTTGTGTCGGCGCTCCTTTGATATCAACTAATAGCAGTACAGTGCATTACACATCGCACAGTACATGCATTCAAACCAACACAAGCACAGGAATCTGCCTGTCAACAGTAAAGCAAAACAAGCCCCGCATCACCCACACTGCTAAACGTTCCATTTCAACACTTGCGTCATTTCTCCACAGAATCTGGGGGAAACTACCCGCTCTCACCGAGACAGCAGACATGTCCACATTTGGCAACGCTGCAAACACGGTGATATCTGATTTGTACTACAAGTCCAGTCAGCCCTTTGGGACACACAGACCTCGGCTTTGAAGACGGGGAGGAAATGCCGTACCCTTCCTGTCCGTCCCAGTTGGACCAACTGACATCATCAAGATGCTTCGAGGAGATTACACATCAGAAAATGAGGTAATGTGCGTAGAAATAAAAAGGCAGACAAGTATAAACACACACATAAATATAGCTCACTAATAACGTATATTCTGGATGCATTTGGAAGTCTGACCATCACAACTCTGAGCAGATTCCTTATATGTAGAACCTCGGTTTCCAAGGTTCCCCTGTCCTTCAACAGGCTTACTAAACAGACTGGAAACAGAAACTATCCTTGAGGGATTTCCCGCTTATGCTCTTGTTTTTTTTTTTTTACTCTTTTCATCTCGGACACCTCTACATTCCTGATCCGTTCTCCTCTATCATTGTTTAGCCACACTGTATTTTTCTTCCTCTCCTTATCAGCTCCGCAATGTCTTCAGATTTGTACAAATAGCATGAGAAGAGGTTACAGAGTGCTGCTTCCTACATTCCACACTCCCAGGCAGGTTTTGTCAAAAGAACAGACAGAGACGGGAGGAAAATATAATGTGGACGGACAAAGGGAGACAAACAAATGTCTGGTATATTTTTACAGTATGTTGCAGGCAGTGCATCTGCCAAAAACACCTGGAGCCTAAGAAGAAATTTAACACACTGATGCTCTCATAATTACATAAAATAGAAAATAAAAACTGAAACTGGTAAATCCCATAAACTGCTGACTGGCGTCATGCCTATATATATGCGTAAGCCTCGGACATTGTGTGTGTGTGTATCAGAAAGCCTTGTGGGTACGCAGACTACGTGGCACAGCTCTTGAATGCAGACCTGCCTTTACTTGACTTCTTAATCTTCTGTTTCCTGCCCTCCCTGTCTGTATCTCAGTATAAAAACTTCACGCCAATGTGAATCCTCCCCCGCTTCGCCTCTGCCCTCCCTTCTCTGTATCACACTACAACAGCTTCATGCCTCCTTGCCACAGCCCCTTGGCCCACAGCCCCTCCGCTCCTGCTGTTTCCACTGGGGCACTACACAAAATCTGTGCTTGGCTTGGTCCCAAGCACTGGGGCCCACATACCTCCCAATCTCTAGATTAAATAGCGCCAGTCTCTGAACTCCTTCCAGGGGCTAATGGCTTTTGTTGCTGGGAATAATCCACACATCCTCTCCCACATCCTGGGGGTCTGCTGGCCTGTAGTGAACCCCGCCTCTTTGTCTCATCTCCATCTCAATCTGCACTTCCATTTTGGTTGACCTCCCCGCGTTCCTATCGCACAACCCTGCAGTTAATTGCGCGGGCATGCAGGACCAAACCACCCGCACTGAGGGGAGGATTCAGAGGGATGACATAGGGTTGAGACCCATTCAGAGTTTTATAGGGAGTCAATGCAGGTGCTGTCTGGAGCTTAATGAAGGCCTTAAATCTCTTCTCTGTCATCTGAAGCTAACTGGAATTAAAGCAGCCAGGCCAAGAGGGATAAGTGCCTGGGAGCTCTTCTCATAAGGAAAAGAAAACATCTGTCAGGCAACCACCACAGCATAACAGCCTCTATGTGACCACTTGATGTCCGCTCAAAGTAAATATAGCATGGGGAGGATAGGATTTTCAGGAGAAGAGGGGAAAGGCTGTTTTTGATCTAAGAGCCTTTTGTGTTTGGGTTAGATTTGTTGTTATAGTTATGCAAAGTTGAGAACACACAAAACTACTCTTGGTTATAACATAATAAATTCACACAGAATACAGTTTCAAGTATGAGATCACATCCTGTCTGGGCCACTTTTCCTCCAAGGAGGCCGCCGGGGGACATGGAGAAAAGGCGGACAAAGAAAAAATGAGTCTGTGGTTGCAGACTGCAGACATTTGGACAACGTTCACTGCCCACTCTAATCGGGTTACTTTATCGACACCGTTTTAAAAAGGCCAGACATTGATGGTCTTCATTTTGCTTCAGTGTCCAATTTTAACTTCATATGGCTACCGGCAGAGCCGTCAGTCATATCTGCTGGCATACCATATGCCGACTATATTGCGGAGAAAAAATAAAACTTGATTTCCAGAGAAACTATCACTGTGGCACAATGCTAGAGGCCAGACAGAGGAGTAATTGCCCGCACAGAGAAGTTGAGAGGACAGAGAAGGACGGAAAACACAGGGGGCTGAACGACTGAGGAATATTACAGGGGCAAAGGAAGGTTAGAAGCTGAAATTAAAGAGAAAAGAAGGTTGAGGAAGTTAAATTTGCAGTTTTAGAACATTAGCAGTTTTCAGGAAAGCAGAGTAGAAGAAGACACCGTAAGGCTGGAGGGTGAATGAAGAAAGGCATGGATGAGAATTATCTGCAATGCATCATAAACTGTTTGCCTTCCTGCTGCGACCAGACCTCTCCTAAAACTACAAACATTTACATACATAAATACACACAGGTCTAGTTTGGAGCAGAGAACCTGCAAACCACCTGAAACCTCGGCTGGTGAGAGAGAAAAAAGGATGTAAGACAGCAGACGGTTGTATAGCTTGCTTGAGTCCATGAGGCTGCACCCAGAGAGGGACAGGGTTCGGGTTTTTGGGGATCTTTGTGGGTGTAGGAAAAAATTAATGAAAGACACATATTAGGTTTGGAAGAAGGTGTGGAGAAAATGCAGTGTAAACTCTGGGAATTAATTACAGGAATAAAAAGGGTGGAATAAAATGTTGAGAAGAGGATTAGGGGTGAGATCTGTTTGGAAAGTAGGTGTGCTTTGGAAACAAGGTGGGGTCGGGTTGCATTTTGGAGGGATAAAGGAAGAGAACTAATGAAAAGAAGATGTTTTCTGATGGGAAAATGATAGCAGAATGGGATAGAGTATGACTATGGAGAAGGGTTTTAAGTAGAGGCCCAATAAAGCTCCCAGGTGTCCCAATGTGTATGTGCTTGGGTTTTCTTCACACATGTAGTAGAACACAAGTATCTTTTTTATGTTTCTTGTCTTGCCGAAGCTATTTCAGTCGTGGCAGTGTTCAGTTTCCAATTCGCAACTCATCATCTTTTAATCACCATAGACATGCTAGCAAGTTAAAAGATAAGTCCCCCAGGCCCAAGGTTGAAAGTGTTTATGTTTGGGGAGAGAAATCTTCCAGAGAGAAAATTGAGACGGAGTGAGGGGGATTAAAAATGTGAAGTATGCCATGAATCACGTTCCAGAAACGGACTTGAGAACAACAAACCAGAGGCAGCAGATTAAAGCATAAACAGTGCTTGCTGTAGCTTTGTCGTGGCAAAGCTTATTGTTTTCCTCGCAATTTGTAGAATATTGAAAATCCATGTGCCTATTTTAAATGCAGAGCCACACCTGAAGAGGTACAAAAATAAACACTAGTTACATTTTTTACAATAACTTTTTGCACGTGATTATAACAGCCGAGGGTCAGTCAAGTACTCCATCTGACCAGTCTGTTGGTCACTGGTGCTGTCTATGTCTTCAACTACTGTACCTAACTGCAATATCTCTCCCCTCTGTAGCCCGGACTTGACTGTTGACTTTGCTCCCAATGAACTAGGGGTCATTACCTGGCCATGCCCAGACTGGAGAACCCTGCCGGGACAATGAGGACATCCAGGCGCTGAAAGGGATGAACACCCAGGACATCGTGGGCGGCTTCTAAACACCTTGGCAACAGAGGGAGGACTCCCATCTAAGAGAAGACAGCAGTTTCTTAAATAAGCCAATAACATTGGATAGCAAGCTTTCTTTTCTAATTTCTAACATCTCAAAAATGTGGCTCATTATAAGACTCCACCTGGGCCTTCTGCAGCAGGCTAACGGGGGCAAACACGCGGTGCGGAATCACCCGCTGGGAGCTCACAGACCACTCAGTAAATCTGCAAGGGTAGTCGCCATGGGAACAAGAGATGCCGTCATCCACCATGCCTGAATAATCAGATACAGGGAACTTCTCATCCTGAAGCAAAGAGTCAAAGGAATCAGAGGCTGAGCCGGCTGTGGGGTCTCCCCTGTAACAGAAGGGAAAGAAAAGTTTAATCAAAGGTTAATAAAGATCATTTCAATGAACTTTCTCTCTTTCAGTGAACAAAGTGTTCCACGGCGTGTCCTGTCCCTCTGTGCTAAGAATGGAAATGGAATCAATGCAAATATGGAATATATACGTCACAAAGGCAAACCACAGCGTTCCCAAAAATATCGAAGTGCCGACACGCAATCTCATTCACTCCAAATCCCAGATCCAGCACGAACTTCATCCTCAGTATCAGAACTGTTCCAAGTTTCCTTCCATCCATTCACTGAAAATAAAGGCCTTCCTTGTAGTGGGAGATTCCTGGGGCCTGCAGCAGGCTACGGCTGGACTGTTGCAGGAGGAAAACCGTGAGGGGAGGAGGTGGATTACTGGAAACCGCTGGCAGACACACCAAACTGCAAGGCAGCAGAGAGGAGACCCCGGCCCAACCCTGTCCTGCCCACAGTGAGCCAGCTCTCTCTAATGTCCTAACCTTCACGCTTTATACTGTAGCACAATAAAATTGATGTCTGCATTACATTTTGGCCTCCGAAGATAATGTCTGCTCGGCACTGAACCAGCGTACTATGGTATGAGCTGTAGTGTACTTTAATGTGACTGCTGCACCGTATCAATCACCCTAACTTCACCTGCATGACTTTGGGTACGGCGAAAGGAAAGTTTTGCCATGGAATTTTGAAAGACCAGATTTGGGTTAATAACATCTGGAAAGGAGGAGGTCTTACAAGGAGAAAATAACCCAGTAAAAATAACAAAATACCTGCCAGTCTGGAGCGTAGAGCCCTTTAATACTTCACTGGTGGAACTTCCACGTGAAGACACAAGCCCAGTCTCAGTGCGTTCCCCAGACTCGGCCCCAAATTTGGACCTTTTGTCACAATCCGTCTTGTCCCCCAACCCTTTTTCCAATGCTGGGGGAATTTCAGAAGTCACTTGGTGCCAGTGGCCCACTGCCAAGGTGAAGGTGGAGGCAGGCATAGGCATGGTGACGTGGTAATTCCATATTAAGAAACCTTTGAAAAGGAGAAGAGAGACAAGTGGTTCTAAAAAAAAGGTTTCTTTGAAACGTACAGCTCATATGTCAATGGGTTTTCTCTGTAACAAAACATTGTGTCCTCGCATCTGCTGCACCTTGGCAACCACCAAAAGTTCAGCATTAGTCTTATGCTCCACAAATGATTACAATTTCAAGATTTCTTTAAAACCTTCTGAGGAAACTGGTTACTAAGGACCTTCAAGTAACAAATACGAGAATTCAATTATTACAAATAAGAGTTGTGGAATCCACGAGGCTTGGTGAAATGTTGAATTTATAAATACCAATGTCAATGCAACACCTGAATCATTATACCATGAAAGAAATTCGTTTTTTTTTTCCATGCACTGCAGGTTTTTCTACAAAAACCTTTTCTGTTTAACAAAAACCCCAAACTTCTCATTGGTAACAGTGTTGTCTTATCAGTTGTTGCAGTATGTCATTTTAATATGGTGCCCTACATTCAATTATGTAAAATGTACTTTGTTCATATCAAATGTGCAATTCATAAGCTACATTTTTCTGCAGGTTATCATTAAAGACGTGTGAAATACTGCCTTACATGGGTCCCCGTCTTGAATAGGTGCAACCTGCTCCTCCCCACTCATCAAAACCACACAATCACTGGGGGCCCGTACTGTTGCCTGCCATGTTGACATGGCAACAGGCGGCTCCTGGCACGGGAAGAGGGCTCGGTTGTTGATGGGAGAACCGGCAGTGTACACACACACCCTGAAAGGGTAAACAATGGTAAACTATAAACAACCATCATTTCAAAATGCTCAAAGGATTCACAAATTACACACACATACACGTAAAAGCATCCACTCATACAGAATATAATAGCCTGAGGTGAACTTCTGTGAATTAATGAGTCTATATTATTCTCATGGTAGGCTCAGAATATTACACTTTAAATCAAGTAGCAGGAAATCAATGTTCTGCCTGTTGCCAGCTTTAAAATCCCCCGCCCTAA